>JAWLRI010001095.1:76042-100384 GCA_034781795.1 Crypturellus tataupa
GATGAGGACTGAAATGCACAAGTATATCAGAAGTGAATTATTTTAGACTCAGTAAATGTATAAAATCTTAGTAGTAAATGTTCCAAGGTTATTTAAATAGTTGCATGTTATTAGCTACTTTTTAGCTGGTTTTCTTTGGCATTTATCCCGGTCACAAGCGATTGTTTTAAGTGTTATTAAGCAACTTCTCCAATCTTTGCAAGACTGTAGAAGTAGGAATGTATGACTCTAAAATTAGCAGTGTCTAATATGTCTAGAATATGCACTCCAAACACCACTTTGGAGTGCATATTCCAGAGCTGAGAAGGAAGCTCTGTCCAGGGATTTAATCAAATCACCACCGTGTCCTTTCTGCCTTCCCTCTCTACCCAATTTGGGCAAAGCCTGGCATAGGCATTGCCTTCTTGTATAAGTGTCCTATTTGATGCCATTTTTGTTTCTGAGTATCATGTAGTCACAGTTATGGTTCTTCTAGCTATCAAGAGTTAGAGGTTCCAGCCTTTGCTGGAAGGTTTTAAGACTGGTATCTCAGTTTCATAAGTATTGACGGTTATGTGCATTTTCTTACTGTCTACAAAACCCTTTTGGAAGCCTTGATTAGTTCTGATACCCAGAGGCAAAGCCTTTCATTTTTATAGTCTAAGAAATGAGTCCGTTTACCTTTAGGATTTGTATAAGATAGAGCAACTATCTCCCTAACAAGAGATGAAGAGATACTAGGCCAGACCTGTATGTCTTGTCAACAAGCCCAAGACTGGCCCCAGCTATTCCATAGGCTTATAGACTCAAATTTGTATTAAATAGGTGGGCAGACATTTAGTTTTGCGTGCTATCTAGTACTTCAAAACAGTGTAAGGACCTGCTTGCGAAGGAGCTTGCGAAGGAGACCAACTCCAGATGTGGAGTGCATGCAAGCAGAAGTGCACCAAGGAGGAGTGCTGGATATCAGCAGAACGTCAAAAATGAGGTAGGAGGAGACTGCAGTGATTATCCAGTGTGCTAAACTCTGAGGCTGGGCTGGAGGGAGGTCTCTGTAGGTGCCCAGGTAGCTTAAGTGCCTCTGCTGCCAGCTGCCTCTTGTGGGTAACAGATTAGGAAAGGAGTTTGGTAGGGACTGTTATATCCACCTGAAAAATTTTGTTAACAAGGTAGTATTTTAGGCAACCTTTGCTATCAGATCTAATCCTAATGGGAGGTGAATTCTGAGACCTCCATGATCCAGGGACTTCTGAGCCCTGTACAATAAGTGCTAGTGGTGGTGTATGACTGGTCTTACATGCAGGGGAGCAGTAAACAGTAAGAGCCCTTTACGGTTAAAATGAGATGGCCAAGTCACAAGTGCATCAATGCAAACAGAAGCTGTGTCTCCTTCCTCAGGGAAGTGTCTCGATCCACTGTCAGGAGAGGTTTCAATATGATCCCAGGAAGGAGATTAAGACACAAACGGGGTCAAATGCCGTACAACCTTGTTAGCTTTATTCTCATAAGCACGATAGGACAGAGAGAAGAAGGGAGAAGAAAGAAAGATAAGCAAGCAAGCTGGAGAGATACAACAAGATTATAGTTACCACCACCACCAGTCCGGCCAAGTGTTGTTGGCTCCGCTTTGGTGCAGGTGCCTCGGTGCAGGTGATGTGCACAGCTCGGTACACATGATGTTCAGGGACAGAAGCTGTGGCATCTCGGTGCAGCTGATGATTTGCGGGCAGAAGACCACGCATGCTGATGCAAGAGATGTTCAGAGGCAGAAGGCCATGCACTCCTGGAGGGGGGCGAAATACGTAGTCCTTTCATGTCCCCCTTCTCAAAGAGCCCTCCCACTTTCCTGAATTTTTCTGGTCCGTGTTCTTTGTGTCATGCATGCCACGTGCTTTTGGTGTTCTTCTTTACCCGAATCGAATGCAAGCTGCTCTGGTGGACACTGCTGAAAATGTCCTTATTCAGGTCTCAAGCTGATCTTCCAATGCCAAGTAGATAGCTGATATTACAGTCTTCCCAGAGATAAGATGCCAGGGTTACAAGGTGCAAATGATGAGAGATAATGTCTTTGTTTGGGTCTTGAACTGGTCTTCCCAGAGATAAGATGCCAGGGAATTGTGCATTGTGCAGGTGGTGTGTCAACAGTGTCGAAACAAACAGAATCCATAGCAGTCTCTTACGGGAAGGCAGGTGGTTCTGAGTGCAATCCTCATGGATTAGCATAGCCAAGCCCGTGAGGGGTATACTTCAATTTGATTTTGTAGTGCTGGTGTTTTGAGGCAGTAAAGAATTCCTTTTCTACACAGCCATGGTGTTGGTCACAGCTGTAACACTGTCAGTGATACTGCTATCAGATACTGATCTAGGAGAAAGAAATTTGATTAAGGTCTGGAAAGTAAGATGGCTGAGGTGAAGTAACAAGTTAAGATAATAAGATTTCTAGGGGCCACTGATTTTTGGATGTCCTACTTAGATACTAAGTTGCGAAGCACTTCAATAAAATTGATGGAGGGGTTAGGAGCTAGGAGTTTCCACTGAAGTGAAAATGAGTGCCCACTTTTGCATTGCTTTGCACAAAAGTGACAAGAAGAGTATATAACTATTTGAAAGGTGAATGTTTCAAATCAGAAGAACATTTTTAGCATAATAAGACACATCACTATAGAAGTATTGAGATTAAAAAGGGGGAAAAGGTAGTAAAGTGTTAGTGTGGAAAAAAATATTCTTTAGCCCAATTACCTTATAGGTAATAAAATTAATAATTAATAATGAATTATTAATTCTTAAATAATATTGTTTCTTAACACTGGAGAAGTCAATTTATGGCTCAGTATTTAGTAGGGGACTGTTATGCCCTACAGCAGCAGGTAACTGCTAATATATAGATCCATCATCTGAACTTGCTGTAAGCAGTTGTTCTGTGGTTCTGAGAGTTACTGACTGTTTTCCCCAGATACTCAGAATGGGGCAGAATTCTGCCTACAAATATTAGTATGTGAAATGCAGTATTTTTTGGAGCATATTTTACTCAGTACTCATAAATATAATGCATGCCACTGCGCTGACCTTGTCCATCCCTTATTTCTATTTCATCCAACTTCTGTTGAGAATATCCTTGGAGTTTGTCTGCCTTTTCAGATAAAGCAGGCTACGAGCCCATTCTTAAATCTAGAGTTGCAGATTTATGTTCTTATTTTCGCAGAAGTATTGCTTAGATGTGCTAGGAGTGGAGTATTCCTCAGCATATTCCGTACGTATAGTGGGCTGGATTCAGTCTGGGTGGGCTGGGGCATGGGAATGTGCTAACATGGGCATGGGAACGTGCTGACCTCTCTAACAGAGGATTTCACGGGCTGCTGTCTGTATAAGCAAGACCTAGTCTTGCGTAATGCCCAGAAATGTGGAACAAAATATGTTGGTCAACAGTTTTGGTGTGCTGAATTTAACCTACTGTCCTAGGTGTTGTCAGCAGGATTGCATAAATATTTGAAAAGTGGACCTCTGATAACACAGCTCTTATTTCTCCTGTTTCTGACCAGTAGATGTGGACGGATTTATCCCAACTGCTTTCCCCACTGTTGTGGCTTAGCCTTGTACCTTATTATGGTAAAGCAACAGAATGACCAATATGTATGATTCGATTCAGCAGAAATTCACACAAAACAAGCATTCTTATTTAGTTAAAAAAATAAAAGTTGTCCTCCTTAGGTTTCTGAAAAAATCAGTCTTTCAATTCTTTAGTAGTATCTATTATCATACATTTACTGTATCATGTATTTATTGAATACTTGTGTTTTATCCTGAAACATTATCCTCATAATAATATGATATATAATATAGGCACCAGCATCCAATAGTGACAGCAATCTTTTCCACTGAGGTGAGAGTCTCTCCTGTTTCCTTCCACTCACACCAGATTCTTCACAAAATGTGAAGAACAAATAGATGAAAAATAGATTTTTCTTGGCTTGCTGATAAGAGGACAAACTTGACAATCCATCACTATTACTTCTCTGTGTGTTCTTTCGCAATCCTTAGTTATATTTCTTCCTAGCCATTTTTCCATGGCTTGCATGCCACATCAGTATTTCTAGATTGCATGATCCAGATCTCTAATCAATGTCCTCTGTAAAATATTAGTTTTAATGAAACATTATGCAACTGAGATGATTAGAGATGTCTCCGGATGGTTGAACTATGCAAAAGTTGATGACATGTCTAAATATAGCACCTTAGTACACTGTTTCCGCACTGCTGTATATAATGGATGTAAGCAATATGCATATGTAATTACATTAGTGATTTTAACAATGATACCTTTCATGTATTAGAGCTATATACTTGATGCAAGTACATAATTTAAATTGAGTTTGATGCTTTAACAGCAATTAGGATCACTTGAAAAATTACATCCATGCAACTTATACTTAATAGATAGCTGCGCATGAAAACATCTTCATATTCTTTCTTGTTTCCAGCAAAAATGATGCTAAGGGACCCTAACAGTCCTATCCAATGGGCTTTCAAAAAGAATTAAGTACTTATTCCTCTGAAAATCCTTTTATGCACATTCAAGGCAAGGAACCTCTCTCAAGAAGAGGATAGAAAGACTGGCGTTCAGTGGAGTGACTGAAGGAGTTGATCGTATTTTGTACCTAACGAGGGGCCAGCTCTTACTGCTTTTGCAAACTCTGTTAATGGTGACAGCGCTTAGATTCCGGAAAGGGTTACACTGAGCTCCTATTTTTCATCATAGTTTATGAAAGGATTGATTGGTTGGATAGCTATGTTTTAACTACTGACAAGAAAATAAAGATATCCTCATAACCTGGAGCTTAGTATCTGTAGTGTAAGGTATATTTTTAGTAATGCATCTATGTCTCATTCAATGCGTTGTCATTGAAATGTGCACATTAACAATCTTGTTAAGCAAGATGTTTCTGGATCGTATAGTTCAAAATTACAGGTTGCTTGTGACAAATCATTGGCTATGTATTGTATATGTGGCTATACCTCAAGTAAGTGATATAAGATAGATTTCAATAGAACTCATTTTATGTCAACATTTCATTTTTTGCCTTATTGAAAATAGCAAAAGCCACTCTGTTTCTAAAACAAGATACATATGGTATAATTCATGGCTTTGGAGAACATAGAGCAATCCATAAACTTTGAAACATACATTGTAATTGCTTTCAAAAGAAGAGTAGCATGTAGCTGAATTAGGTAATGCATCAATTTGTCCCTTTTCCGCTATAACCTATATGTAAGGAATATACATTTAAAGTGTTTCTTTTTTAATTTAAATGCGAAATAGCTATACATCCAAAGATAAGAGCCAGATCATTCACTTCCTAAGGCAGAGCTGATATTTCAGACAAAACCATTTCAAGCTGATTTAAAACTCTAACATAATTTTTGCCTAGATGATATCTTTTAACTGTAAACACTATCCATTCAGTGCACAGTCACTGTACAAGAGGGCTTTACTGAGCTGATCATATTATACAATTTCCAGAAAGATTCAGTTTCCAAAAATTATACAACAGCCTATCTTCTCATAAGGGTGAGTGATTTCTTATGTTATAGACACCATGAGAGTCCTGAGTATAATATAATAGAGTGATATAGCTCACCTATTTATTTTTCTTTCAAAATATAAGCGGCTCTGTGAGTATTATGGAATGTCTCAATCCAAATCCCATGGAAAGTAGCAAAAATCTGATCAGGTCATTAAAGCAGAATTAGATAGAAATAGTTCTTGGTTTACTGTTTTTTTTCCTTTTTTCTTTTTTTTTCCTTCTTCTCTCCTCTCTTAAATCTTCAGCAGTAATAAAACTGATTTGAGAAAGAACTGGGAGACAGTTGTTGGCAGTTGCAATTCACTCTCTGAGTAACAAGCCATCATATTTAATACTCATTGTACCTTTTCTGGTGCTCTTATCATCCCGGCATGTATTGAGGGAACAAAGGCATGGAAGTTCTCTTGGACCCTTTGATACAATTTTGAAGCTTCATTTTGCAGGCTGATGAGTTCCCAACTTGGTAGGACATCTCTGAACTTTTAAAGCAGATGGGGCCTTCTGAAATTCATAAAAATAAGTGCAAAGCTTATATGTTAAAATGACAAGGATAATTTGATAAAGTGCAAGAGCTTTTTCTTTCTTTTTCTTTTTAATGTTGTTGAAAACAGATAAATCTCTGGTTATTACAGGTAGATTCAAAAGCCCATAATGAGTTTTTTGGTTGGGAAGTACAACATGAAAACAGAGCTGTTTCTGTGCTGTGATATGCACAGGCTCTGTGGTTATGACTGTGTTATACTGATCTTTGACAGGTGTTAGCTTTACTGGGAACAGAAGCTAAAAGTCTGAGCTTCCATATTAAAAGGCAATCAGAGATGAGTCATCAACCATGTTTTCCTTGTTAGGAGCAGTTTAGGTTGAGCTTGGTGCTCTGTCTACAGCTCTGTCTACAGCTAATGCCAAACACTATGTCAGAGATGTCAGCTTTATGGGGTCAAAACAGGACAAATTAAGGACCAGTACAACTGTTTTCGTAAAGCAAAATTTTGGATCGGAAAAAGACCTTACTTCTGCCGAGTGGTTAATCCTCTTCTCAACAGGGAAAGACATTTGGTAGAAATGTCTGTGTAAAGAGCTGGCTGTACTTTGCAAACGGCACGGTGTGAAAACAGATGTGTGGCTGCTGACCAAAGCTGACGCCAAGTAATGAGTTATCCACACCGGGTCCCTAATCTGCCGTGACAGCCTTGCCATCCGCCCCATCCTCGTTCACAGAGCTACCACTGTGGATTGTGCCATTGGGGAAATCATCCATGGATGATTCTGTGATTTCCTCATGTGAAATATTTATTTTAAATAGTAGCACCAAGAAAAAACTTGACCTCCACTAATTATGAGGAAGCTGGAAAATACCTGAGAAAGCCTAATTTGTTTTTCTTTTAATTGTTTCACTAGGTTAGTTGCTAAATATCTTCTTTACTTAACTCTGGTTTTCATTAAATATATCAAATATATTGATGTATCATTAAGTATATAGGAACAGTTTATAAAATCTAGGGGAGGAAGATTTACAACAAACATTTGCAAGTTTTTGCATATTTGTGTCATTTATACTGGCACTTTAAAAGAACCTTTAAAAAACAAGAGAGCTTTTGACAACATCTGCTGTGACCAAAATTTTCCCAGTTCGGTCTTAAATAGCATCCAAACTTGATACCAATGTGGCTTTTAATTTGCTTTGCTCTAGGGAGATATTTTTTTCTCTCAGCAGTACATAACCTAACCTCTCAACTCTGGAGGAAAGAGCAGGTAGGTTATGAAAATTCTCTAAGTGGATGTCTTTATGTCATTTAGGAGTCATCTTTATTACAACCAGAGATTGTTTTTTATGCCCCCATCAAATCCTTTATTCTACCTACATAACACTCTCTAGTCAGAAGCAGTTAACATGTGGAGGTTTTTAAGCCGATCTAACTGCCCTGAATGCTCCATTTAATTTAATACTCCATGCCACTAAGCTGTTTATCTCTGCTGTGACCTGTGTATTTACAGGAAAAAAGAGTGTGTTTAAATCTAAGCCCTACTTAGATTTAAGAAACAAGATTTTGAGTAGGTAACTGTAGTCTAACTTAAAATAAATAAATAAAACAAATAAAAAACCACAGATGTGCCAGATAAATCAGGGGTATTTGCTCTTGTCTTGGTGGGATAGTCCTCTCCTGGGGCAGCTGTGATGCAAAACTGTGTTATAACTGACCAAGGCAGTGATAATACAGTTTTATCTGAGGCTGCTTAAGAAGACCAACTGGCCAATGGCATGAATTCAAATACTCATAAACTCGGAATGTTTGGCAGCATTTCTTCCAGAGGGGTGTTACCAAGGGTATTTTGGGATGGACGGGTGCTCATGTTTGTTCTCTATGGATACTAACATCTGTGAATGCAAGCTAATATCTTCTGCATGCACAATCTGAGTCCAAGAAAGTCTCATCATATGCACTGGAAGTTCCAGTTTGTCTCTCACAGACCATAGGAGTAGAAGTAGCAATGCAAATTGGCCTGAACATTGTTGATGGACAGTGAACAATATTTAGAAATGTTGTCAGGGGTTGCATCATGAAAAATGCAGCTGAATGAGTATGTGCACGTTGTTTTGCATAAATACAAGCTAAAAGGGATGGTTGAAAATATAGGAAAAAATATAATACATCTACTAGCATTTGTTTCCTCAGTGTATCTTTCTGGATTTGTTTCAAGTAATCATTACCCAAATAGGAATTAAGTTTTGCTGTGGATATTTTTGCTCAGCTGGTAGATAAATGCATGTTGAATTCCCATGATATGACAATATTTTCCTCAAGCTCTACTAAGCAAGCAGTATAGGCCAAAACATTTTCTTACATAGAATCACTAAAAAAATGCCCTTTCCTAGGGTTTAGAACGAGGAAACATTCCTTATCCAGCCTACCTGTACATGTACTTCTGGACCAGGCAAGGGGATTTTCTTGTTATGACTCATGAAGGACTCTGAAATTATTGCCATCACGCAAACTACCAAACTGTAGTATTTTCACAAAAAAGAAATGACTGTGGTAATTTAAGTGTATTCATTTTGAAGCAAAATAGTACTGTCATTTTGTCCCCACTCTACGGATAGAGAAAGGTGAAGTAGCGCAGTATGAAAAGCCTTGCAACAAGGTCAGAGTCAACTCTGATTCTCTCAAAGTACAGCCAAGCACTGCTCCAACACAGGGAAGCCACAGCAATGATGAAGTGATACATCTGCAGTCTTGTGCTTCAGGAAGAAAATAAAAAGTAGTTTCTGCTTCTTTTTTTTTGTCTTGCTCTATACATCTAATTTCTGTGGGTTTCACTCTTGCTGAGACTTACGATTTTTGAGATGGCAAAAGACCTGCAGGTTTCCTGCAAAGGTGATAGCATGGTGAAGCAGAATCCCAGGATGTGCTAGGGTGTTCCTGCAGCTTCAATTAAGTTGGTCTAAACAAGTGCTATAGCAGATGATCACAGAATCACAGAACGCCTAAGGTTGGAAGGGACCTCTAGAGATCATCTAGTCCAACCCCCCTGCGCACACAGGGTCACCTAGAGCACGTGGCACAGGGCTGCATCCAAGCGGGTCTTGAAGATCTCCAGGGAAGGAGACTCCACAACTTCTCTTGGCAACATGGTCACCTGTAATTTTTTCTCATTCTCACAGCTGAACTACACTTTCCTTAGACCAAGCAACAAAACCTCCATTATTTTCCTTGTTTTGTTTCCTTCAGACAGTATGCTAAAAGAAAATGTTGAGTACGGTGCTAGTGGTAGGTGTATACAGTATATTGTTTGTTTTATGGCATGGATTTCCAGTGGTTTTCTCAGAGGTTAACTGGTTTTCTATCAGGTGGCTTGGAAGGTCACAGTGAAAGAATGTGCAGTTTAGAGCACCGGTCTTTGTCAGGCTCCATCTGTGTCACTCAGATAAATTAACAAAAGGAAAGTAAACAGTAAGTAAGGATATCTGAAAGTGGCTATAGCCTGCCTATGCTGAGTTTATTTTAAAGGTAGATGTGGCTATCTAGTTAGTGTTAAATAGATTTTGTTCCTCCCGAATTAAGCTTTGATTATAAAGAATAATGTGGTAGAAATGAACGACTGTATATTGGTAAAAGCAAGAGGTGAACTGTCTGGATACTGGTACCTATGAATATTTGCATCAAGTCAGATGTTCAGCTTAGGTAACTGTGTCTCCACAGTGGATCTTTGCTGATTAATAATGGAGTGACACTGATTTATGCCAGCTGAGGATCTCTGCTTAAAAATTAACATAAGTGCTGGTTCAATGATGTTGGCTACATATCAAAACTGAGGATGAAAAGGAAATACATCAGTAGCAGAAAACATAGATAACAGCAACACTTTGCAATAGGAAAAAAAATGTTTCATACAGTTCAGGAAGTAGGACTTAAGAACTACTGTGCAATTAATAAAATTCACGAAGTGTCAGTCAAGTAAACAGTGTTTTCTTGAACAGATTGAAAATACGGAGGAACAAATTCTGTCTTCAGCTGCTCATATGTGGTTATATCTCCAAGGCAGAATTTAGTTTATAATCTGTGAACATAGAACAAGACAAAACAAGGGAAAGGATGTTATAGTAGTAGCCACAAATGACAGACATGAGGCAAATTGCTAATTTTAACACTGCTTTAATTGACAATGTTGATCTTGCATAACAGCAGCAGACTATGTTGTCAACTCTCGAACCTATCTTTTACTGAAATATCATTGTTAATTGTTAGTCTTTAGGAATACAGCATTGGTTTCCAGCCAGAGAATCATAAGCAGTCGATTGGCTAGACATAATGTTAACAATCGCCACTAATATGATGTTGTAGCAGCTTACAGGATGCAGCAGCATTTAAAAGAGATGTAACTGCTTGTGAACAAAAATAAACCCTATCTTTTTGGCCTATCTCATGAGAAGTTTGGCTAGCAAAGAAAGGGTTAAAATGATCCAGTTCTCCAGAGCAGACTAAGAAGGCAAATGAAGAAAAGTTTGCCTAGGTTTGTCTGATTTTTCTAAAGGTTATAGTGTAGATGGGTCCTCTGAACAAAATAAGGAATAGTGGCCAAAAAATGATTATTTATGGGGTAGCAGGAGAACTGCCTTTCTAATGTCTCAGAAAAGAACATGGCAAATTTGCTATAATAATTTCAGTAACAGGCATGATGAAAAAGATGCAGCTAAAACAAAAGACTACAATGGGTTTATTTTATCATCAAAGCACAGCAGTACTGTTATACCTAGTTGGATAGTTTTCATTTTGCATCGTATCAATGCACGCAACTATGGAGGCCACAGTATTTTATTGTACCTTAATAATTTGAACTCAGTAGTAGTGGCAGCATTGCAACTGTCCAAGAGCCTAAGCAAGGCAAAATTTAAAGGAAGAAGTAATGTCTTTGTGGGGGACAATGAATAGTTGGAAAAGAGGAACAAATTCTGGGTCTGCAGGCCTTCTGTTTCTCTAGTTGAAAATATATCTTTACAGGCAAAAGTGTGATGCAAATGTGGCATTCAGTTGTATTCCTTGAAAGTTGTATATACTTGTTGTTACATTCGTTTAATATAGAATATAGCCTTCTGAGCAGAGGGTACTGGAACCACCTTAGATCAACCTAATCTAGACTGGGATTTTTTTCTGCTTTACTTGGGAGAATATTATTGTGTACTGCTTCAAAAGCTTTATGAAATCAAAATGCATCACATCTACAGCTTCTGCACACCCCACAAAGCCAGTTATCATGCCAAAGAAGCTAATGAGCTTGGTCTGATGTAATCTGCTCTTGAGGAATCTATGTTGTCTGTTACTTTTTACCTTCTTATGCTTGAAGGGCTTAAAAAATGATCATTTAGTAATTTGTTCCAGTATTTTTCCAGGTGTCAATGCAATGGTACCTTCTCTATAAATCCCCAAGTTCCTCTTCTCTGCTTTTAAAAAGCTATCTGCTGTATTTCTTTGCTGAGGCCTCTGAGAGCACACCCATGCTCCGTGAGCTCCTGAAGAAAATCACTGCTGCTTTGAAATGTGCTCTAGCTCCTTCCTTAAATATTCTAGGGTGAATTTCATCAGTCTCTGCTGACTCAAATTCATCTGATTAATTTAAATATCCTGTTCTCTCTTACTCTTCTTGCCTGTGCTTCTCTCCTCTTGTTAAAGCTATTGTGCTGTTTTGTGAAAAAATACTTTTCTGCCAAGGCAGAAGCACAGAAGGTATCAAACCATTCAACATCTTCTGCACCTTTCAACATTTGTCCCCCTTTTCTTTCAGACCTTATCTGGAGCATTTTTCTATTGCCTTTAAGTGTGAGCCATCTGTAATTTAATGCATACTGAACCTTCTCAAGGCTTATTTCAGGCCGTTTGTGGGCTTGTCCTACACACTCAGAGTTAGCCCACATGCACTTGGGTCATGAGTGTGGGGAGCCTCCCGGAGATGCAGACTGGTGTTCCTCTCCTCCAGCAGCGCACAGTGTGCACAGTTTGACATATTGGACTGGCTCTGCGTGTTCAGAAATTGTAGCTGAGGCTGCTGGGCTGTCTGAAATGGCTTTGGACTATCTGACTTCACTTGCTTATTTTCTTCCTGTGCACAAGCACAATCAGAGGGGAATACGGTGGGGAAGGATTCATGGCTGAAGAGAATAAAGTCTGGAGAGAATGTTGTAACGCTGAGGTGTTATCTCCTCTATCAAGCAGAAATTCAGAGGAATTTTTACATCTGCAACTTAGGACTCTGTTCAAGGAAAGGAGTTTTATGAGTGAAAAAAAGAATGAACAGTCTTCTTCTGGAATTGCAAATAGCAATATCCTTCAGATTTTCAGAGGTGGTATTGGAAGAGTCATTTTCTTCGGCTTGAAAAAGCTGAGAAAGAGCTTGTAGGACAGCTTACAGTGCAGTTCAAAATCCATAGCTCTGGGAAATGGCATCATAATAATTATAGTTATGTGAAGGGAAAGATTTAGTTTGTAAATATTCACTGGAAAGGTGAGAGGTGTTCGGTGGCTGCTGGTGACTTCTGAAAGACCGTAAGCCAAGCTGCCACATTAAGCATTTGTTTGGAGGACCTGCTATATTGGTCTCCGGTCCCCCACTGGGTTTATTCTGAGCACTGAGGAAAGAACTGCTGAGCGTAGCCGGGCTCTGGTGCAGAGGCTGCTTTGAACCCTCAGGAGCCAGCAGAGAAGCTGCTGCTTTGACACTGACATGTAGCGCTGCTCTGGACTTCTCCTGACGCGTGTGCCTGGGGGCATCCGAAATTCCTAGAGGACCCGTTTCTTTTCTAATAAGTGTTTCGGCAAATTAAATGAAATGCTAGTCAAATGAGTGCATGTTAGGCTTTCTCTCATTGCATTAGGAATTGTTCTATAGCTTCTAAAAAAAAAAAAAAAAAGGAGTTTTTGGCAATATTTTTCCCCTCACTGAGGTATCTTCAACCCCCACAGTCTCATAGTGCCTGCAGAGGCCTTGGCATCTCCAATTATCACGTCTTTTGCAGTGTAAGATAGATAAATATCAATCTGAGAACTGATTCAAAGCATAGTCATGATCTCGGGAAGGAGGCATTATGGAGGGAGCTGAGCTCGTTTTATTGCCTTGTAAGATAGCCCAAAGGTTTATACTAGTGCTCAGAAGCCTGTATGTGCAGGTAATAGGAGTAAAATTAGCTGTAGCATGGGAGAGAATAAAACCCATTAACTGTAGCAAGCTGCTAACACTGGTGGTGTTCTGTAATTCAAATGTATAACAAAACAGAATCCACTTTTTTTTTTTCCTTTTTTTAAACTTGTGACAGATTAGGAGACAAATCTATATGCACCCGCATCGGTGGGTTACCTCCATTTTGTTTTCTAAAGGTTATTTTGATTGCAGAGCTGCCCTGTGTCATGCAACGGACTCCTGTGAGACTCCAGGTTGCACTGAATCAGCAGGCTGTCAAGCCTTGAGTATCACCTATGCAGACAAGGCTTTCACAAAGAGCTAACTATTTCATGCCCAATAAGAAACTGTTTCTCGGGAGTCTGTAGCAGTTGCACATTGAAACTGAGAAGAAAAATAGCATCCATATGTCCATCTTACATAAGCATTATGTCTTGTGTTGGCCCAAAATGGTTGGTTTAAAAGTCGTTCTAAAATGTCTAACTGACATGAAGTAATTTGTGGTTCTGAAAGCTCAGGTAAAGGTCTGCTAGGCTCCTTGGCTGTTTTGCAGAATGCGGCTGTAAAATCTTGCCTCTGACAAAGGGGCAGTAGAAGTCTAAACTTCTTGTCACACTCAAGTCACGCTTGAGGGAGTGACTCAGAACCTAAATTAGAAAAAAAAAGTATCTAGAACTGAAAGGAAGTGTATCTTAATATACTAGTATAATTTTGTGAGGTGTAGAAATTATGTGAGAATAGAGATGTAGGTCCTTAAAAAACTGGGACATTTGAAAATTTACTATATATTTAAATATCTTGCCATTAAAGCATGAACTGCTGCTCCTTAGCTGCATTCTTTTCAGGGAATAGCCTGACTGGAAACACAGGATAATAGGGACTTTCAGTCTCCAGAATTCAGGTACTTGGGTGAAATTCTAGAGTGTAATCAGAATCCAGGAGCAACACTGAGGGAGGATAAGTGTTCTCTAGCAGTGCTGAAATATGTTCAAAGATATGAATAGGATGGAGTAAGCTAAATAATTTCAAGGCTGCTTTATAACACTAGCAAACTTTACATGCTAAAATACATTTGTTAGCATTTATTTATTTGTTTATTTTAAATCACACTCTTCTGAGCAAATATATTAGTAAAAACTAATTGATAATTGATAATATTGAGATATCTGCTAGAGTGTAATTATTAACTGAGTCCTGGGTAGAAAATATGATTAGGAAGCCCCTATAGAAAACCTCTGCCTACTTGTTGGCCATTTTAGCAGCATATCCCAAATACGTATTATTTTCCAGTACTAGCTTTTTATGGAGTTGGTAATGCCAAGTCAGAAGAATGTAGGCAGAGCAGTAAGACAATGTGAACATGCATGATGTGTCCCACTGACCCAGTACTGTAGAAACACTTCCCTTACATAGCATAGACCATTATCAGTAAAAGAAGGCTTGTGACTGCAGTGGTTATTGCTTAAAGACTGTTGAAATAAGTTTTGGTAATATGTAAAGTTCAGAGTCAGTGTCTGATATAGATATATAACTCTATGTAGTTGAAAAGGTTGGGAAAAAAATTGAAAGTGTGGTGTATGTGTGTAGGAAAATGATGTTTTGTGTGTTTTTCTGCAAAAATTGATTATTTAAAATAGATTGATAAGGATGTCTAGGGGATGGAAGGCAGATGTGGTAGTATCACTGTTCTGCCTAAAAGAATGACTGTACTAAATCTTACATATCACTTAACTGCTCTATGCATCAGAGCTATGCACATAGGACTGCAAGTACTTCACTAAGCTGACTACCATCATCTGCATAATTTAGTCTTTCTCTTACTCTTGCAGGTATCTTAAGCACATGCACAGTTTTCTCTTCTTTTTCTATATGTTAGCTTGTTAATTTGGATTTTAGTGACGCTAAGCTTGTGGACCTTGCAGTCACCAATGCACATTTTCTGTTGCCCGTCTCAGAATTCCAGATGTTTGTGTCTTTCCCCAAAGTCTTGTCTCTTTAATGTGATCTCTCAATCTTGTCAGCTCTGTCAAATTCACACCCCTTGATGAGACAGAATTTATATTTGCTATGTACCCAAGAGCTTCTATATCCGTTGATGGTCCATGATGTCAGTTTTAGCATGTTTGTGGGAAGAATCTGGGGATTGGCTCCTAGCTGATTAAAAGAAATCACTGAAACACCAAGGTTTCTTTGTGCAGGATCCTTCCAATGTTTACTTTGGAAATTTGTTGGTTGATGGGTTAATCAAGGCTTGACTTTAATATCTGGCCATTATTTGGTACATTAACCTTGTTAGAAGCTTCCTGAAGGTTTGTCTAAATGTCACAGTTTAAAGGAGTCGAGAGCTATATAACAGCTCGTTAAAATGGACAGTGATTCAGTAGGATTCAGTAATCCAGTCTGAATTAAAGTAATATGATTTGTGGTTTTGATTTAACCATCTTTTCGGGATGATCAGTCTCGCTGAGCATCACCTGTTCCCAGGTGCAAACAGACTCTCATGTCCACAGTGGTCCTTGCAGCTCAGAGCAGAGCTGATGCTGTCAGACATCAACAGCACAGGCAGTTCAGCAAGGTTGGAGTGGGTGTCTGGACCATCTTTACATCCAATAGTTCAAAGAGATCAATTCTGTCATGCCGTCAAGGTTAAAATGGAGGTTGTTACTTTCTTGCACAGTGT
The DNA here is from genome assembly GCA_034781795.1 of Crypturellus tataupa. Lineage (NCBI taxonomy): Eukaryota > Metazoa > Chordata > Aves > Tinamiformes > Tinamidae > Crypturellus > Crypturellus tataupa. The sequence goes on from JAWLRI010001095.1 coordinate 91,952, forward strand.
GTGTGAACAGGACAAGTGAAAAGAATCGTCCTTCACAAGTTAAACTGTGTTTGTTACAACGAGTGTCTTTCATTTCAATGATACTCCTTTGCAGCAATTCAAACTCAAATCTTAATCATCTTCGTGATTCTTTTATACTCACTCAGGCATTTCTTTGTCTCTCTTGTACTGGACAGACCAGAGCTGGACACAGTACCTCCCATGCGGTCTCATTGAAAGTAATAGAGGGCAAGGATTCTCTTAATCTGCTGAAAACATTCTTCCTAATGTGGCCTAGGAGGCTGTGGCCACTACCTTTGCTGCAAGGGCATGTTGCTGACTCATGGTATCCTTGTCCACCAGGATCCTCTCCTGCTCCTCTGCAGAGCTATTTTTCAGTCGGTTGTCTCTCTGCATGGCGGGTACATGGGATTACTCCTCTCCACAGACAGGACTTTTTATTTCCTCTGTTGAACTTCATGTGATTTGTGAGAGCTTCCTGCATTTTGCTATCGTCTTGTGTATGTACTTGTTATGGGCTCCCTTCAGGTCTTTTTTGTTGATTATATGGACTTTCCTGTGCACGCCACTCTGGACGATTTATTTGTGAACCCAGTCTACTATTGCTTTCACTTCTTTGTGTCTGGCAGCAACAGGCAAAAGTTGGGTGTTGTCCGTAAAAATTTTAATGCAAACTAGAACTGAACTAGATCTACATGATTCATCTATTGACAAAAGTCACCCTTGATAGTTTAGTTTAAGTGGGCAAAATGCCTTAAGTATGTGCATTAATAAGATAAACAAATGTAAACTTAATGCTCCTCAAGTTATAAAGTTTTAATACAAAAATACTAATAGGGAAGACAAGACTGAACTAGTTATAAATATGTCAAATTGCTCTGTAGGGAAGACAGGGAATTAGTTTTCTGTTGATATGATGATAAGCAAGCACAAATGCATAATTTTCCAGTTCACAAACCTTCCATATAAAATGTCATTAGAAAAGGAATACAAAACTAATCTTCATATGAATTAGCTACAGTGGCTTTGGAGAAAACTACAAGAAAAAAAAAAGGCATGCAAAATAAAAATTCTATAGCCATGATCGCAAACAAGGGACTCGTTCTGTTTCTCACCTTTCACTGCTGCAGAACTGGGGCAAATGAGAAAATGTTCAAGGATCAGAGAAAGAGATTAATACGTTGCTCTTCCCTATAGCCTTCATGGAGCAATGCTGGAAGAGCAGGGGCTCTGGTGGGGCTGGGTGGGAGGCCCGTCCTCTGCACCCCTGTGAGTGGGTAAGCCCATGGGCCAGGGCCTTGGTCTGGCAGCCGGATCGAGAGCAAGCGCATGCTCTTAACCTTCCGAAATTCCATCTCAGATACTCACGAGAGGCGACTGAGAGTAAAAATTACTTCATTACAGTTCTAGTCAGGCTGAATCACTATCTAAATCACTAAGGTTTTCGGCATCGTTCCTCTGTTATTTTCGTTGTTAGAGTTTGTCACTCTCAAAACGGAGAGATTATTCAGTGTCCTTGAAGCATTTAAGAAGAAGTTAACTGCATCGGCACATCCTGGCAAAGGGATTATTCACTGTACTATATATTTCATTCTTTGTAATATGTGAAAATCTCAATGTAGATTACTGAGCAAGTATTTCAATCCTTTGAGCCTTCACATTGCCTACATTAGTTTACCTCAGTGTAGAGGAGATGCTAATGTCCTTTAGAGCACAAGTGTGGATCTTGTAGGATGCATAGTTTGATTCCCATATTGCTAAATTTGACTTTAATCAAGACTTCTGGTTACAGTTGGTCCCAAGTAGTATAGGGCTGAGTGTCAAGTAAACTTTCAGGTTTTTAATTTTTTTCAATTGTTCTTTGCAGCCTATGATAAATTTTGATATGGTAATGAGATTCTAGTCAATATCCATTTTACATGTAGGTGTACATGTAAATTTAAGGTTGTATAGATTTTTTTTGAAGTGCTCAGAGACAGATAAATGCTTAAAGAAATATTTCCTGGATGATATGATATTGAGACTGTTCTACTACTTACCCCATTTTTCTGTGTCAGTAAAACCACTTTTGAAAAGTATTGAATCCTGTGACACTAAAGGGACTGGTGTTAAATGTGTTTGGGAAGTGGAGGAGCAAAATGCACAGAAGTCTGTCTGCAGAGGGCTTTGGAATGTGTTAAACAGCATCTAGGCAACAGCGTATTTTCTCCTGTGACTTTATAAAGCTCTTTCAGCATTCTGATTTTTTACTTTTCTGCCTTCAGTCATCTTGTCCATCCATATGGCCATCTGGCCTCTCTTTCTTTCTAAACTCTGTATTACAATGAATGCCTTAAAAGGCTTTTCTTTATTCTTTTTTTCTCTAGCAAAATAGTGTTCACTGAAAAATAAATAACTGAAATTTCAAGATCTTTTAGGGTTAGTGGGGCACAGATGATATAAATCTGGGACCAGTAGCGACAACTGTATATGGAAAGGAGCAGTTTTAAATGCTGTCTTTGTAATCTTGGTCATCTGTGGGTCAAAATGGTTATGGCTGAGTTTTGCAAAAGACAAAAGGACAAACAGACTTTTCACCTACCCTATGCTTGTGGAGCAGCAGCTGTTGGTCTAAATGGCCCACTCGTGTCATTCTCTAACTTTTTTTTTTTACTGCTTTGGCAAAATGTAGTGTCATGGCTGGGCTGTTTGGTGCGCTTATTGGAACAAAGTCAAGGGAGGGCTGTCAGGCAATATAGCATGATTCGTATTCAGGGAATTTATTTTCAGTTTTGGAGCTTCTCATCCTGAACTGACACTATGTACCACAGTTGTCACTGCTGGCATTTGTTAGAAAGTTATAGCTGCATTAGCAGCAGCTGCAGCATTTTCTGGATGAGGAAACCCGCGTGTCTCCCTTTTAGTAAGCGAGTGGCAGTGGGTCCACGCTCCTGGCATCCTGACCTGCTCATGTACTGGTGACGGCGTCCTGCATGTGGCTGAAACACACTGTGCACAAACGAGCAGCAGAGGAAGGCTGAAATACTCGAGAGCGAGTAAATTAACAGCAAGTCACTTTTTATTTCAGGAATATGCAAGGAATCCACTGAAATAGCTTATAAAGCAGCATTTATTAAAAATAAAAGGGGAGAGAGACTGTGGAGAAAGTCTAGCTGCTCTCTTAGAAAATTTGGCATCCATCAAAAGCCAGAGGAAGCAAAACTACAAAATCTGTCTGAACAGCCAGTAGCTTTTTTTCTGTGCTTGAAACTGAATCTGCTTCTTTCTGGCCAAATGTCCAAGGATTCAAGCCTCTTCGGTTGCTTGTCCTTTTTTTTATTTTTATTTTTTCTTCTTGTCGAAATAATTTGTCAAATGAGTATCAGAATTCACAAAAACTTTTCGGTCCCTTCGATGTATAGAGCTTCAAAAAATAAATGAATAACATGTGCATTTAGAAGTTGTTGCCTGTGGGAGTTGAGTGAGGCAGAGTAGAGATGAAGAAGGACCTGCTTGCAGCTTGATAAAGTACTATATATCCTAAGAAGAAAACTTAGGGAATGTGATAATGAACATAGAGATAGGAGTAACAGAATAACATGTGCCTGAGCTGAAGCCTGCACCCAGGGCACCTGTGGGTACTCCTGCTGGGCAATGATTATCACCTGTGCCATGAGAGATCTTTCTAACTGAATTAGTTGTTAAAGTCTTTTTGTCTTGCTCTTCTTCAGCAATATGTGTGGAGAAAGAGCAGTGTACATTGACTTTCATCGAGATGTTAGTGAATTCCTCTTGAAATAGATTTCAGGTAGGAGTGTCCAAATCTGAATTAAAGGGTGTGTTGGTTTGCAAAGTATAAGTGAATGGATTTCTTACAGACATGCTCTAGTCCATAGATATTCCTAGCTTGCTTTTCAATTAATGTACTCAAAACCTGTGTCCAGGTTCAAAGAAATTTTGATCTGAAAGTAATGCTGAAATCAACTTCTAATATATAGATAGCCCAGAAAAAAGGAATAATTTGTTATGAATATTTTGTCCTTTAAATATATAAATGTCTTTTTGAGTCTAGTCTTCCTCTGAATAATCAATCACCAAGAATTTGATATTCAGCAGAATTTCTGGGAGTCATGGTCAGGTGTTTCTTTCCTTTTTCCAGATGACGTCAGAACATATCGTTTCTTGTGCATTTGTTTTTTTCTTTGTCTGGTAGAGAACTTTTCTTAACTGCTTAAAAATATAGCTATGAGTTTACTTCTCTGTACAGTTTATGCTTTAGAAAGGATTAAAAAAAAAAAGGCATTCCTAAATGATTTTAATGCTATAGTCTGATGTTAGCGGTTCCTTCTGTTCACATATTTGGAGTTGGGAAGTTGTGTGCCTTTTTTGGTGTACCATATGTTTAATAAGTACACGACCTTGATCTCTTCATTTGCAGAGCGTCATTCAAGCTTGTGAACAGTGTGTGAATCGTGACATGTTTAGAGCTTTCTCTTTTAAGATTGACTACTGGCAAACACGTTGTGGAAGGTCTGCTTGCAATGTGAGACCTCTCTTAAAAAATGGCGCGCGTGTTGTAACAGTCCTGAACAACGACGCGCTCAGGCATACGCTTCTCCATCTGAAGTGATACAATGATTTTGGCCGCAGTTGCCTACGCCGTTTTACTGCGTACTCTTTTTGATTTATTTGATGACATGTGAAAACAATTCAGGCTTGCAAAAAGCACAAGCAGCTACGAGGTACCGTGTTAACATATATCCCACAATGTGGTTGCTTAGCACAAGCAGGTTTGCATATGTGTAGTTTTCTGGAGACATTCCTTGCTGAGTCTAATAGATTTGATGTTATGGGTGCGAAGAAACAGACACTGTGTCCTTATTCTTTTGCATATTTTATATAACATGCTCACTTTACCAGGGTAAGTAACATCCTTATGAGGAAGATAACATCCTTGCTATCCAAACACAGATTTTTGAAGTCTACAAATTTTGTTGTGGTTCTAGGAATTTATGTACATATTACTTTGATAACTTCTTTGATAACTTTGAAAACTTCTTCTTTTACGGATTTTATTCCAATGAAAATATTCATATTGATTGAAATTGCTTGCAAGTGATGAACATACATCAGGAGGCAATATGACTTTATTTTCTCCATAAGGAGAAAGCAGGTGTCACATTTTATTAAAGTCTAGTGGAAAGAAGATTGTGTTTGGAGAGAAACTGTTCCTTTAGGAAAAAGTGAGTATAGGGAGAGTGGTCCACAAGAATTAATACAGGCAAGGATGTACAAAAATTCTTGTCAGAAAAATCTTAAATTATTTAGAACTCTTGTTACAAGGTCATTTTTCAATGTAATTTTTCAAGAACTCATAGCATTACCATCAAAATCATATGTCAACAGCAAAAATGCTAACAAAAAACCAGACTTACTTTGAAATATTTGTCAGAGAGTGAATGGATAGATTGATTGCATATTCATTGCACATCTACTTTAATCTTGGGAGCTCATGAATGATGCACAAAGGTGATTAGATATTTCACTTTTAGTTTATACACGAAAATGCCTCAATTCTTCTGAAAGAACTATGTTGAAATTTCAATTACTAACAGCTGTGTAATATTGTTTTGAAAGCAGGAATTTGGAAGGGGAGACTTTAATTAAATGTGGTCTATTAAAAGCTTGAACTTTTTAGAAAGCAGACTGAAAGGCTAAAATCTTCCCTCATGCCACCTTAAAGTGAGTTTGCAACAATAGATGATGATATTCTCCCATTTTTTGGTATTCGCAATTACAGAGATTAATGGTAGATATGTTTTTTTTTTTTTCTCTTGGTTTGCAGAGTCCAGAGTTCTTCTGCTTTTTCCAAGAGTAATACTGCAATACTGCAAAAATCCAATTATTTTGATCTGGAATTGTTGAATGTTGAAAATCTAGTCTAAAATGTGTGAAAACCCCTTTCACATTATAAATTACCCTGCACACTTCTTTGCAACTCAATCTCAGACCATAAAACTGATTTATTAGCCCTACCTGTGTAGCCATTATAAGGTAATTATCTGATAATAAATAAAATTCAGCATAAATATCTAGGGATATCTGGTTCCCCCTCCAGACTAGAGGCATTCAGCTGCTTAAATTGCGCAACCTTTTCAGTGTGACTCACATAGATGTGCAGTTTTCTTTAGTTTTTGTTATGAAAAGAGTTGATCATGATCATTCGGTGTCTCTATTTCATTCACTTTTATCTTCAGTCTATAAGCTGTGCATGGTCTTAGCAAAAAAAAACATTTTAATTAAAACTCACTTTAGATTTGCTAGAAAGTTCAAGTACCATTATGGGCTGAATTCTAAGCATAAAGAGGAACATTAAGACAAGAGTTTCTCTGGTTACAATTTCCCATTACAAGTGTGCCACATCACCACAGGATGATGCTTAGCTCAATCTAAATGACAGGTTTATATTGTGACACAATTTCTGCACATTTTTTGACATCTTTTTAATTACTAAGAAAGTAGTGTTTTACAGCTTCTCCAATAATAAAACCTATCACAGCTAAGAAAAATCTTGACAATAAACATTTGAATATGAAAAAGAAAATTGGGTGGAGCTTTAGATATCCCTGTTCTTGAGCTTGTCCATATTTGTGCAGTGGATTGAATAGAAAGGTATGATATGCCTTCACGTCACAGTTCATCATTATATTTAAAATACCTAAGCTAATCTGGAATGCAAAGGCTTGGATACCAAAAGCAATCGTGCTGTCTTGATACTACTTTCTCCCTGGGTTAACTTAATATATTTCTTTTTTGCTTTTACCATGTGGGTATATTCATAATGTATTCAATATTTTAACTTATATATTGCAAGCAAATTGAGAATAATTTTTTTGAAGAGAAAGTTCTTTTCTACTCTTTATTTCTTTTCTCATCTTTTCTTCTAAGCCATCAACATGAGGTTTTTAGTAAAGGGGAAGGTGGAACAAATAATAATCTTTTAAGTGTCTTGGGAATAACACAACAACTGAGCTACACAAGGAGCTAAAAGAGAAGTCTAGTATCAACTAACTTGAATTGTCCTAACATATAACAATGTGCCTATGTGCAGTAGGTAATGCGCATTGTTTGTATTACAGTCTTAGAGGCAGCAACACTGTCAAGTGGAAAATAGGATAAGGGAAGTTGAATGCCTTATTTCCTATGCCTGCTTACAATTTCTCCATGTACGGCACGTGTTCTTTCTGACAACGGAGGCCTTTAAAATGTGAATAATCTGGTAGAGTCGATTTGTCAGGCATTGTTTGAGACATCTCCTTTACAAGATGGTCATTCTAAGACAAGTCAGGTCTGCAATCAGTTCAGCTGGCGTTATTCCTGTCCTTGAGTGCTATTTCCTCCCCTCTGCTCTGCTCTAAACTCTTTGGAGCCTCGTGGCTGGATAGTCAATGTTTATAAGGTTGGAGAAACAAAATTGTAAATAACTTAGTCTGTAGATATTGAAAAGTCTGCAGTAGAAATCATTTCAGGAAAGAGTAGCAATTGTAGAAATTGTTTTTGCTGCTTAAGTAGTTCTATGTATTCTTTTAAAGAAACTGTTTTAAAATAACTCTTTTTTTAATGCATATGCATTTGCTTATGATTTTTGTTCCCCTCCATGATAAATGCTTTTCTTTTTTTTTTTTCTGAGTTGAAGGAACAGGAATAATATTTAAGGATTTGGTACTTTGTTTTCCATAGCTTCTGAGTAACGATCAGGACTTGTCTGCTTGGGGCAGATCCTTAACCAGGTTTGGCTGTCACCGCACAACATCTGAGCAGTGAAGGTGCTATGTAACCTACCTTCCTTGCCATGTGGATCCCTTCGCATTGGATAAGCAGGTTATAGCAGTGTTAGAAAAGATTTTACATAATTAAATAAATAAACGCCCAGAGTGGTTCAGCACTGGAACATGTTGCCCAGGGAAGTTTTGGGCTCTTTGTCCTTGGAGAGTTTCTAACCTTGGCCAGAGAAGTCCCTGAGCTGCCACTTTGAAGTTAATCTAGTTCTAGGACCAGGGCTGCTCTAAGGGGCCTGGTCCTGACCACCCTGAGTGACTTGTCATCTTCTATGGTCACTAGCTCTAACTTGCAAACCTTTTCATCAAGTTGGTCTTGAGGGAACCCTAGACTCAACAATATACAGAAAAATGCTGGGTTTAATTACATACAATTCTGAGGGTTTGGAGGATCTCTCTGACTTGTGCTATTTTGTTGTTGTTGTTATTATTCTTGAACGGAAGGCGAGTAAGCAGTCATGGCCATCTGCCGCGGCGCAAAAGCTCTCGAGACTCCTTGCCGCCGGTGGGGGTGGAATCCGCCGAGCTGATTTCTAGCAGCAGCGGCAAAGCCGCCCAGCTGCTGCTTTCTCCAAGTCTTCCGAGTCTCAAGGCCGCGGTGATGTTATCTTCGAGT
>JAWLRI010001095.1:100484-115005 GCA_034781795.1 Crypturellus tataupa
CATACAATTCTGAGGGTTTGGAGGATCTCTCTGACTTGTGCTATTTTGTTGTTGTTGTTATTATTCTTGAACGGAAGACGAGTAAGCAGTCATGGCCATCCTTATTTCCAGAGAGGGAATGACCTATCCTGACCTGCTACCTCTTTCCTGCTAAGACTCAATTTTTTCTGGTTTACAGTTGTGTCACACAGAGGCAAAACACTTAGCGGCAGGTAAAATTATAAGCCATTCCTGGTTTCACAGCTCCTTCCTTGCCCGTGTACCATTATGTAGCTGAGAGCCAGCTCAGTGCATTTCTGACAGTGCCTGTCAATCTGCTGAGCAAGCCACGCTGCAGGTTGGTTCAGGAGGATTAAAGCAAGAAACCCATGAGAGAACAGGAAAAATTCTAATATGATAAGGAAACATATTATTTAGTTTCTACTGTTCGCTTTTATTACTCTTTTTTTTTTTTTTCTCCACCAGTGTATTCACAGTGTATTCATAAAGAATGAGTATGTTTGCCAAGAGATTTTCCTGAGGTATTACAGCTCTAGCATGGAACTATACCTCAGTTTAGTCACATAGAAAATGCTGCAAGTTTATTTCCAACTCTTTCTTTACTTATCCAATGCTACTCATTCTGTGTATATCCCTGTCATGTCATTGCTAGAAACATGATGCACTAGAAGTAGTGTGGTAGAACAACCGAGCAGTGCAGGCTTCAATGAACAGTTTCCCCATACAGTTTTTGCTTTCATTCTAAAGGAAAATTTATGCATCTTTTGAAAAGTAATGCAATGGTTTTATTGGACAGGTAAGCTTTCCACGGTCAGAAAGGAAGAAAAGTAATAGTAGTAGGAATAGCATGACAAGTTATAAGGCAGTTCATGCAGCTGATAAGAAAATCTGAAAAGAAAAATAAAAACTTAGGGAAATATTACCCGACTGCCTAGATAACTGTTAGAAGGGAGAGGACAGTTCTTCAACCCTTACCAGTAATTGGCCATGTTTCATTACCCAGTGAAGATGGATTCGTTGTTCCAAGCGGAGTAAGAAAGACACTAATAGAACTACTCTGGGAGCAGAATATTACTGACATACGTAAAATGTGATAACGTTGCTTAAATGGAATCGACACTAGAGACGTAATACTCTCAGTGCTGGAAATGCCTGCTTCTAACTGCAGTGGGATTGATTAATAAGAATCAGAAATAAAGTGTGCTTTTTATTGTATATATTTCTAAAATTTAATTAGGTTACATTTTGACGCTTCAAACTTTATTTATACTACATCATAGAGCGCAAGTTCACTTTATGGAGTTTGCTTTACTAGTACTGTCATTGCCTATTTTTACTTTCTGACAGCAGGACTGTGCCTGTCTCTTGGCATTTGTACAAGGAGCAGGAAGAGAGCACATGAACTCGTAGTACTCCATAATAGTAGTATGGTGTTTTCCCTCTCTCCAAAAAAAATAAATGTGGAGAGCTTAGCTTAGTTATCTGATTGGGGTGAGCTGCCCTGGCTGGATAACAGTGTTTCTCAAGATGGTGGGAGCAGACAGGATTGTGACACCAAAATGCTCTTTGCCCTTAATCTCTCTGCTTGGTAGCATCTTCAGCTGTGGTTAATTTTCCATCTTACAGGAGCCACCTGAATCCTGTGCTTTTCCTGATATTTTAAGAGTTATTTCTTTGATTAGAAGATCTTGCATTGTAATATTGCAGAAATAAGATTCTTGAGAGCATGTGTCCTGTTTATCTACTAATGTTGGTTATTAATGTCCTCATCTCTAAGGCACAATTATTTGATCTGGAGAGTCTAAAGCTGCCTCTGATATCAAACAGCAAAAGAACAATATCTGACCAAGCTGACAGGATCAGATCTTTTAGCAGGCACTTTCAAAATACATTACCATATATATATATTTTTTTTTTCCTGTCATCAAAGACATGATCTCAAGAGCTTATTTTGTAGGCATATAGCTGAATAGCAACTGTCTATTGAGTAGAATGTAAGTCGTCTGCTTATTTTTTTGCATTTGTCTTTTTTAGGGCAGGGAAATAAATGAATGTTATTTATCCAGAAGTATTTTATCAAGCACAGAAAATTTCAACAATATTTTTGGATTAATGTTTGTTATATTGAATACAGAAAATGATTAACATCTACTGTCTGTATACATCAGTAATATACAGAAAAGGAGTGCTATGTGTTTACACACATTAAGCAGATGGTGAATGAAAGTATACGCTGTATACAAGGCAAATGGGCTGAATCTAAATGTTGCGTTGCATTCCACCCTACTCTAGTTCTCCAACAATACAATTCCTCTATATTCGATATTCTGTGTTTAGAAAAGGTTTGCAGCTTGCACCAGAATGCTCAGACTCATGCTGTTTCAGACAAGTGTTTGCAAGTAAATATATTTGTCATTTGACAGAATTTTGTTACAACAAGGTAAATTACTGAGCTCTCACAGACTAGCGACATACATATATAACAACAATAACAGTACAAGTTGTCTCCCTACAATATGCTAATGTGTCATGTAGTATGGTGGAATACAGATTTAAAAGCAAATTCAAAAATTATTCTTTAGCTCCATCATGAAGAGGAGCAAAATTGCTATGGAAAATGCAGTAGATAAATCAGGAAAGAAAACTAGATAATGCTTTCATATACTTGAAGGATGTAGTGCTGGTTGAAGAGGAAGGGTTTGACAATGGGTCTGAAGACGGAAATAATGAGAGGAAATTATTAAGATGAGAAATTTAGATTGAATATCAGGGAACTCATACAGACAGTGAAGTCTGTTACAACCTAGAATTGTCTCCCAAAGAAAGACATTGAAACTTAATTGCTTTGGGCATTTTTAACAAGTCTTGTCAGGTTGCTGGGCAAAATGTAAGGAACAATCATGGAGCAGCATAGGAATACACTAAATGATGTGTCAGGCTTTGCCATCTTTTATTCCTCTGATTCTTTAGCTGCCATCAGGAGTGACAGTAATTACAGTGGTGATTTTTATCTCTACCTGTTTTCTAAGAGCTTGACTATATTATTGCCTGGGTGTGAGCAAGCCTTAAGGCATGGAAGTTCACTGTGGAGCTGCATGCATTGCTGTATTTGGCATGATCTGCTGGAGTCTACGTTTAGTTCCTCTGTATGTTGAGACTTTCTCTGAACACCCACAGAAATAGGCAGGAAAAAATGCTTGTTGGGCTGCAAAAAGTGGAATATAATTGGACTGCAGAGCATGGCTAGTGTATCTGGCCCGTCAGTAAGACGCGAGGTTGCTGGTGGGAGGAGAAGGTTGAGGAGGGTTACTTAATGGTAAGCATTACTTAATAGCTCTTGTGCTTTCAGCAGATACTGTCGGAGTGGGAGGGCAATAAATTACAGTCATTCGAGATATGATCATCATGGATCAGATATGATCTTCATGGAACCACTAGGTGAAATTAATAAAGAAAAGTTGCTAAGGTTTAATTATGTCCTCCTCCTACACCAAACCACACAGACATTCGGGATACAGGACAGTAAACGCAAAGCAAGTAAGCTATTAGAGCAGTATAATTAAACGAATTCATATTAGTTGAGGTGCATATTTTTGCATGGTCACATTTAAATCCAATTAACTCAAATTCATTGTAAACTCATTTGTATTCGTGTATGCCAATACACAGTCACATAAGCATGCCCAAGAACAACTACTAAGAACATTGCAACTTTGGAAATACACGCACTGGCACCAAACGCTGTAGTAACAGAGCATTGAACTGAGAGAGAAATAAAAGCTGTTTTCTCTGGAAGTGAATCCGATGGGATTGCAGTAGCCAGCAGTTCTGGTCTTAGATGAGCATGAGACTGGAGCTCAGCTCTTTTCTGAGCTATGTATTTTTTTGCTTGAAAGTACAGTGTTTCTTCTACTTGTGTTTTACTGAAGTCTGTGAATTTTTGATGAATACAGGACTGGGGAGCGGGCGAAAGGAGAGAGGAGAGGTAATGGATTTAAGTCTGAAACAAAAAGATTGTGCTCCAGCTAGGGCTAGGTGCCAAAGTGCTTAATTCACCTGTGAATGTGATGGGCATGGTGAGGTCTTACTGCATGCCATGGCCTCTGTTTCTGTACATGTAGGCTTTTTTTTCCCTTGTGTGCATTTGCCGTGGCCCCTGTATTACGTTTAGGTGCCCATTTCTGGAATAGTAATTGCATGGTGCATGACCGAAGCCCTGCTTGCCGCCTCCTGGGTGCAGTGGGGACATGCTGTGGTTTCTCCTCACAGCTTTCCAGGCAAGGAGCCTCTGTGCACGCTACCCTTTAAAGGAATATTTCCACAGTATTTCATGCCAGTAAAGATTTACCTGTCCTGCCTTGCTTACATTGCTGTCACTTGTTTAGCAGATTCATTTGTGGTCTCTGTTACTCTAGTCAACATGCAAGCTCTTCGAACGAGAGAACATAATTTTATTATGAGTTTGTAAAACAACTTAGCACAATGGGTATCCAATGCATTTTGAAAGAAAGAGCGAGTATTACATTTCCAGTTGTAGATGTTACTGTTATCTGCAGTAAACTGAATCCATTTTTCATTCTGCACAGCTTGAGAGATGTGTCTCATCTTGAATGAGACCAGATTTATTCCAATATGCATATACAAAATGCCTGCTGTGTTTGTTTTGTTTGTTTTCCATAAAATATATTACTTCTATATTTTTACTCTTACAGTGTGTAATATCACTGTGGTCACCAAGCTTTTGCTGAATTTAATACCTTTTAATACCTGCTGTAAACATATATACATTTAGCTGTGTGAAGAAAATCAGTATATCATAGGTCAAGTTGATCTTAAAGGGCTTAAAAATGGTGACAGAATGGTGGCAGTATATGTGACAATAATACATTATGGAAATTAGAACACTTAATTTCAATCAAAAAAGAGGAAGATGTATCTCCAGAGAAGCAAAATGATATTCACAGGAAATATGGCAATTAATGTAAATGACTGACTGTGGTTCTGCCTTCACTTTTGCAGAGGATGTGGGCATGACACACTTTGTAGGTTCTTCATTTCTTCATCTGCTCTGAGAGATGTCCTGAGCAAAGAAATATTGATCCTAACAGTGCAGTGAATTTAAGATAACACCAGACAGTATCACCAAGACTAGGGCTTGATGATCTCCACTAACCTAGGAAATGTCGTCTCAATATATTCACAAAAATCAGATCAATTTTATTTCAGTATGTGGAAAGACCTTGTATTCATATTTTATTTTCAAATTTTCAAAGCATTTTTTTTACTTAAAGTTAACTAAACAAAGTTAAACAAAATTGCAGATTAAATAAAGGTTCTTTCATTAAGTTTCAGACAAAATAGTGTAGCCATGGGCAAGTTATTTAAAATATGTGTATACCTGTTATACATATGTGTATACATACATAGGTGTATACCGGTTATACAGCAATTTAAAATCAAATGCACAGCTGAACTTTGGGGAATGAGGAGTTTATCTTCTGAAACTGCAAGGGAGAGTCATGGTAATCACAGGAAACCTCTCCCAGAAAGAGGCTTTGGAAAGGCTGCTTCTCTGCCCTAAGGAAGGAGAACTGATATGCAGAGGTTGACTGACCTGTTTGTTTGTCTAACCTGTTGCTGAAATTTCTAGTGAAAAAGATTTAATCACTTTGATTGACAGTCTGTCCCCGCTCCACTTCTCACATGGTTATGTAGGCAGTTTCTGCTATATCTAAATTACATTCCTCCTCTCCTGATCCCCCAGTGCACGCGGGGGATAATGGATCGCTTCCTGGAGGAAGCTGAAAGGCTGGTTTTATGTTCCCTAGTTTTCTCTTTTGTAGTCCACCAGACCAGTTCCTTCAATATTCTTTCATGAGCAGGTTATGAAACCTCATCATTCAGAGCTGCTTATGCATTTTGATACCTTCCTTTGGTCTCTTCCCTGTTTCTTTATCTTCTTTTGAAGAACAGACTGCCGGTGAAGCCTCACCAACAGAGAAGAATAATGATCAGCCCCTATGTTTTGTATAGTGCATTACTGTTAGTTAATAGGATTTTTCTTTCTTGCAGTTGTTCTGTGTTGACTATAGAAACTATAGAAATTTGTTTGGAATCCAACAATTACAACTCACTCATACAGCAGAGCTTGAGTCTTATCATGTCTAAAAACACAGCATCTCTAGAAAGCTGTTTGTTTTGCACTGTTTGGTAACATCTTTGGGAGATTTGGAGTGCATGAGAGGTGCTCTTTGTTGTCTGATCTTGAGAAATGTGCTATTTAACAGTTCCAGAAGTTGCCCTAGTGAAATTTCCAGAAAGAGCTGCTCTCAAAGCTGGCCTGTATCAGGATCCTGCTGTCCTCTCCAGCTCTTTGGTTCAGTAGTTTTAATGTGTAGTCCTGACTGAGGTACTTAAGTAGTAAGTAATAAGTAGCTTAGTCCAGGAGGAGTTAGTGTAGTTTAATAAGTTAAACACTTTGGAAACTTTTGTATCAGGAAAAAGCAGAGGAAGACTCTCATGATGAAACAATGGCAGCATTTTATTCGATAATTTCAACAGAGAGGGAATTTATTTTATGTCTCAAGTCTTACCAGATTTTGTATCTTCTGCTACTTTTGAAATAAGAGGTAGTTTTGAGCAAAGGCTATTGCTCAGTGTCCAAGATCAGCTGAGACAAAATAGAGGTCAGGGCAATGGCATCAGGGTTAATGGTAGATGTTTTCAATTCAACAGAAAGTCTTTCTTTCAGGACAAAAAAAAAATAGAGGAACAAGGTGACAAAATTTAAAGTCTACTTCTAAAGGATCAACTTCTTAAAAATGTGAATTCTGTTGGGCAACTATGGGAGAAGTTTGCATATATAACTTTGTACCTGGCAACCTAATATCCTGTAAATAGCCTGAATTAGTATATATTTGAGATATCCAAAATTTCTGACTGGTTACAAAAACTGGAATAGCTGTTCTCTTATCAAAAGTGGTCAACAACTCTTTCAAGCTAGTCAGGTATGCGCACAATTTCAAGACTACTGCGATAGAGTGAACTTTTTTTTTCTGTTGTCATTACGCTTGTGACTTATTTATGCTTATCTCTGTACTGAAGCCAAGGAGTAATTATTTAAAAATTGTAACTTACTATGGGCGTTCTGTGAAAGGCATATCTTCCTAAAGTGTTTACTCTTCACAGCTTCACTGTGAATATAATTATATCATTGAACTGCTTCCAGAAGGCAGCTAGATAGTCTTGGCTTCAGAAATGATATGTTTTCGAGCTAAATTTTATGAACTGGTGTTCGAAATCTAATTTCTGCCTGTCTAAAGTAGTAGTGAGTGGTTTCAGTAGCAGTTAGTTCATTCGATTAGTCAACTGGTGGCAGTAGGAACTGCACTTCCAGGCTCCAGGTTCTCACGACAGTCTTCTGTCCTGCCAGTCTGTCATGGTTACAGTTGGTGGAGAGCTAAGAACAGTCAGTGAGTAGGTAGTGAAGAGCTACTGACGTTGGAAGTCAAAATACGAGTGTTAGGATAGAGAGCCTTCAAGTTCCAGGTAAAACTGAGGAGTAAACAAGGCAGGAAAACTAGCAGGAAAAAGGTGAAATTAAAGAATGACAGAAGTATCCCCACAAAGATCCCTTGATACTGCATTTACCCTGTAAAGAAACCTGCTAGTCTCTGAAAACATATTTAAGTTGGAGTTTTGCCCAGCTGGGTTGCTCCTCTGGTATGAAGAGACAGTGGTGTTTTATGTCTGATGCCTTCAGCTGTCAGGATGGAGCTGCTCCATCATGCTCGAGTTTGGGGAAGGAGCCTGGGAGAGGAAGGCACTGAGATGTCCTTTGATAACTCCTGTGTTTCAGGTGCTTGTTCACAGTGTACAGTGTAATTTTCCTTCTTGTTATTTCAGTCCAAGTCCCTAGTTGATCTCCTAACCTTGTACCATTTCTTCAATCTCCTCTATAATAAACTTCTTCAATCTGATCTGAAAAGCAAAGATTTTTTTTTCTTTTTTGTCTTTGAGACTGGAAAAGTAATGGGCAAAAGTCATGGTACTTGCACGATCACAGAAGATTTAAGTCTTAAACTTATGTTTTACCAAAAACTTTCTTAACAATCTACTTTGCAGATGGATGGTAGCAGGTGTCAAGTTAGTGGAGCCACTACAAATAAAACAAATGCCTCTAAATGTCAGCTGCATGTCAAGCTGTCTTTCTGCCAAGTCTGTTTTATTATGTATACTGGGTTAACTGACATGCGCACCTTAAAGATGGTGACTGGTGCCCAAGACTTCACAAGGAGGTTGTTCTAAGGACAAAAACGAGTAAAATGATTGTTCTCTGAAGATCAGATCAGGCATTAGAAGCCCAGAAGATTTTTAGATAATGTACAAGCAGATAGGGTCCATATACTCCTGCCCTATAGCGGATTTAGAGGTCTGTCTGTTTCTAAAACAAGGTAGGAGTGACAAGAGAGGAAGGATAAAAGTACAAATAATCATTAGGCAACTGTCATCTGATATTTTGAATTTCTCCTACAATTGTTTTCAGTGTATGGCTATTATTAAAAAAGAATAAGCACATCATGATGTTTTAAGTTCCTTTTAGGAAAATCTAATGCTCTAGAATTATAGCTGATACAATTTTATTGGAAAAATATACGGATGATGGATGTGATTTTTAGCACATTGCTTGTTCTGGAGTGTTCCTGTATGATCTTCTGCATTCATATCAGAGGTGCTTTACTGATTCTTCTGACTGTCTCTCCATCCTTCTGACTTTCATCTTTTTTCCTGTTTAACTCTTTGCATATCTTACATATCGGCATCTCTTCCTCCTATCTATTTGTTCACTTGTGCTGGGGGATTGCCAATTGCTTTGAGAAGATCTGTTTTGAGGAAGTCACTTGCTTCACTTCCCTTTTGCATCCCATTAAACATTCCTCTCTGTGTCAGTCTGACAAGGTGACAGAACTAGATACAAACAGAGGAACATATTTCCAAAGCCACATCATGTGAATAAGAGCTGGTTTTAAAGATTGTGGGGATCTATTCTCCAGTTTATGTACTCAGTGGATCTGAAGGACTACCAGTCTAATTTGAGTGAAATGTATATTCTGTAAAGGAAGGATTTGGGCCCAAACCCAAACTGGTGAAATTGCTAATGGCAATCTTGCCATGGCCTTTGCTGGACACTGGACCTGCTCTGGGCTGAGTGGGAAAATTAAGAGCCAGAGGAATATTGAGGCAACAGACTTTTTTGCCACTAGCTGTTATATAACTGGGCATAGAAAGTGTCCTGAGTGTGAGCAATTTCCCCTGTATGATAAGAAATTATATAAAAAATGTGTCCTATCAAAATACAGAGCATTTTTTCAAGCTGTTAGATATTTTGAAATATAAGAAACTTCTACAGAAATACTCAGGGGCTTCTTAACAGAAGGAAGTATTTAGGGTAGCAGCTACAGAAATGGACAAGATCACTGCATGGCTATCCTAAGGAATATTTTTTCCTGAAGCTATTTATTTTTTCAATTTCTTACCACAGTTCCACACTCTCGTGCATAATTTAAGGTAAAACAATACAAAGCCCATCTCACGTGATATGACATGTCCCCCTTGCTGTCTGGTGAGATCATGATTGATAACACTTTGCCTTTCTGCAGGGTGCTTTGAAGACCTTCCTGTCAAACAACAGAAAGTTCTGTGTTGTAGAAAGACTGCCCTTTGCAGGCGATGACAGCTCCTGTTGGTGAAGCCCGAAGTGGCTTCATTTTAAAGATGAGAGAGGGTTAACATAAATATATCAATGCGATGGCATCTTGTTCTTACAGAAAGTGAACTGGGGACATTGGCCCTTGTTTTAGAGTTTTCGTACTGTCATTAAAAGTCCATGAGGAAAGATAAGAGTGCATGCAATCCTTGATGGTGCAATCTTCTTTTAATGCATTTAATTTAGTGAAGATCAGATTAAAATGAAAGGTGATATAAATATTTGCCTCCAACTCAGAGCAAAAACTCTTGAGATAAGAATATGTGGGATATGAAGGGACTGTCTACAGCAATAGCAGGGCAAAATAAGAGTGCATGGAATGCATTTCAGATGAAACTTAGTCAATAATGTAATGGTCAGATGAATGCTCTGATCTTCTCAAGATAATGATCCCTTACTAGGCAGCTTGATATTCTTCTCCTCCCTTGCCAGAGTTTATTTACTGTACTTCCCTTTTTGGATAATATAAATTATAGATCAGTCTGAACTTTGCTCACAACAGAGGGAAAGGATGGGAAACTGCAGGGGAAGGCAGGGGTGGTAAGGCAATCCCATGCTGAACTGCCTTTAGCTGCTGGAGATCCTTGGACTTGCCCTCTATTAGTTACTGTTTACTGGAGATAAAGGAGGGATATATTTTTTGTCCTATTTCTGGAAGCCAGGGAAGCATTTTATGTACCTTTCCTAGAGCCAGTAGACTCATGTTCTTGTGACTTGAACTTGCAGCCTGGCTGCTGCGAAGGGAATTCATCCTCACTCCATTCCTCTGAACTTCTGGACTAGAGGTATCTCTGTGCTTCTGTGGTTTCCATCCCTTATGATCTGCCTAAGTCAAGCTGTGGTTGTACAACCTCAAATAAGCTGAGGCCTCTAAAACATGGAGCAATGGGACAGAATTCATATCTGTCAAGTTTTTCTCATGAATGCTAATATCTGACATGGATAATATGTTGTACGTTTTGCAGCTTAGTTGCCTTGTGCTAATATACTGTACATTTATATGTTACTGTTGTATATTCCACAATTTCAGTCAAGAATTGACTCAATGCCAGTTTAATAAGACTATATAAATGCAAGTCATTACTGCCTAACTGCTATGGGGTGCTACAGTTAGCAAAGACACGTGTCAAATAAACCTTTTTATCTAGAGACAAAATAATGCCCCACTTTAATCCTAAAACGAATGTAATTTGTGAAAACAGACAAAAAAAAGAGCATACACTT
The DNA here is from genome assembly GCA_034781795.1 of Crypturellus tataupa. Lineage (NCBI taxonomy): Eukaryota > Metazoa > Chordata > Aves > Tinamiformes > Tinamidae > Crypturellus > Crypturellus tataupa. Next base: position 111,475 of record JAWLRI010001095.1, read on the forward strand.
TAGTAGTCTTTATAAGCAGATATTGGGATAAATATAATTTCTAAAGAGAGATGTCTTGACTATGAGTTAGAACAAATGTCATTAATAGTGAACAGGATAAAGTCCTGATAATAAATGTCAGGTTCTTGGTCTGAGCTCTAGTTTTGCAGTTGTGGGCTGTGGTTAGACTGTCAGTGCTGTATTAGTGGTACTTTCTTATTTGATTTAATACTACATTACTTCCAGCCCTGATTCACTTATGATCTTTGTGGCTTGAGTCTGGGGAAAGAACCTGCATTCTCATATTTTCGTTTATCCTTCCTGATCCTAAATATATTTCAGGTACACCTTTATTTTATGTTGCAATCTCTGAGTTCGAGTGAATGGATTTGTAATAAGAGTATTGAGGGATACATATTTATTTTGACATGTATTGTTAATGTTTTCAGTATGTACCACGGCATTAAATTCCATTTTGTGTATGCTACCAATTTTGAATTTGAAATTGCAAATAATATTAAAGTAGAGACTGAGAGCTTGCACATTAACAGCTTGTTTCAGATTTCTCAAAGGTATTGTATAGCCTTTCTTTTCATAAGAAATATAATGGCAGATGCTATCACTAATAGTGCTAAAAAAAAGTCTCAGTTTGTGTCCCTGTGGACTAAATTCAAATCCCATTAAAATCAATGAAAAGGTTCTGCCTGTCTACAGTGAAAGTAGAATGGGCTTTACATCTTTGAACTACATTACTTAAAAATGTCTTCAACACAGAAAACTTTCTAGTCAACTGTTCTGAAGAAAGTGATGCTGACAACAACTGGAATTATTTTCATTTTCCCATAAATACTATCTTAAAAATAACTTATGAATGTGCATTTAGTTGCTTACACATTTTAGCATATTGACAATTCAGAAAGAGTTTTTTTTTACATAAGATGCCAGTGTTAGTGAATTTGTCATGCAGGAATACAGAGCTGCTGCTCCAAGTGTATTTTATATCACTATCGCTATGAGTGGGTCTAATTAAAAACATCTGTGTGCTTACGTTTTTTTGTTTGTTTGTTATTACACATTACATATGTTTGTTATACATATTAAATGTCTAAATGACATACTTTTTTTTTTTTTTTTCTAATCTTGAAACTCTCAAAGGAAAATCTTACAGATCTGTTCAGCGTTACATGACAAGGCTAGCGTTCAATAAAAAGCTGCCTCTTCATAGTTTGCTCTGTGGATTTTGGTAGGATCAACTGTAGCATGAACATTAAGCATTTATGCATGTGGCAGTAGTGTTGCTAACGCAGAACAGAGGATGCCTGGAAACAGGCTTGGAGGTGGCATTGTATCTCCACGTCACTTTCAAGAATAGAAAGATTCCTATGAAATTCATTCTCTGTAGACTTAGTCACCCGAGTTTTATTAACCCCTGCTTAGCTTCTGCTCGACAATTTACAGGCCCTTATGTAGTTGTCTCATCGTTAACTAACCAGCTTAATGCTCAAACCATGGGGAAGGTGGCATCTGCTTTGGCATTTTAATGTTCCCTGCACTGTCCGCATGGCTTTTGGGCTTGGCTGGGAGGATCATTTCAGCTGAACCACCGATCTGGTTCCCCCTGTTGCTAGTTCCGTGTTTGGGATGACCCCTCCACTGTAGAAGGGAAATATCTAGATAACAGTTTTATCTTACGTTTACTACCCAGTTAGCACAACGAGCACTATTTTAACCTAACAGATTGTTATCACGGAGCGGCAGGTCTTGGGTCCTTGTCACAACGTGGAGCTTACGGGTCCTTGGTTCCTGGGTCAGCACCCAGTGGGGTTCTCCTGGCCCTGTCTTTCGAGCCAGGGTGGTATTGGACAAAAGGGAACATCCTCATTTCCAACTGGCAGTGGCATCCTCTGGCTTTGGGGGGCAGTTTGACGGCTTTTTCCTTTGGCCGCTGCTTTTCTCAACCTCTAAACAAAGGCTGAGCAACAATAAAGCAGTTATTGCTAGCTAAATTAATGTGAGTTAATTAAACTCCACTCTCAGTTGCCGTGTTCTTCCAGGGCTCTGCCTGAGCCAATGGAGCACAGGCATTTTGCTGGGACAGAGCAAAATCCTACGGTTGGCGTATATGTAAGATTTCACAGTTCAGGAAATATCAAATTATGCTTTCTTCATATAACAATTCCTTTCTCAAATTATAGAGAAATACAGTAGACAGGCTTCTGATTTGTATGTAAAAATAGGTTTCGTTCTTATTGTTTATTTCTAATATTATTATTAGAAAAGGGAAAAATATGTGCATATCCAGGTAAATAAATGTTAAGTTGCAAGTAGCCTGCAAACTCCAAAGGCATTTTTATAAACAGTTCAGTTTAAACAGAATTGCACACCATATTAATGTTTTTTAATATGTGTGCGTATAATTATTCGTTTTTTGCTGACATATTTTCTTAGAGGAAATGAATGTATATTACCAGTTTGCCCATAGCGTTCATTCCCTGGATTTAATTTCATAATGATGGAGCAAGAAGACATATAAGGGCTGACCTGAGAAATGGAGGTGTTTCCTTCCTTCTATGGCTACTATGAAGTAGTCATCTGAATGAAGTTATGAATAAACTAAATAAAATCTATGTTGATGAAACAGATATTTTAATACATATTTATCATTTTACAAAATGGCAATACCTTTAGCTCTGTTTCATTCTGAACTTAAAATATTAGCCCTCCCACCCAGCTTTGCTTCTCTGTGGAAGGGGATATTAATCCACTGAGGTACAGGGAGTACCCATTTATTTAAAATACATTAGTTGTCCTATAGATCGCAAAGGGACTGCTATGGCAAAAATGAATTTCAATGGATTTTGCTCCAGAGATACGTGAACATGGTAGGTGTGAGCTGCTGGGTACAGTGCTGTCCCCCTCACAAGAGCAGGAACTGTTCCTGTCTCTTACTGGCCATCTGGGTGATCTCACATAAACTTCTTTCCTTGGCTTTTTAAACTGCAAATTAGATAAAGCAATGCTGATTTTCTTTTAAAATACTTGGAGCAGGATGTGAGATATTGTTTGTCAAAGCCCAGGAAACTAGCAACAAATCAGAGAGAGTTTTGTTAATAAATCTTCATTTGAATTTCTGAATTTTGATTTTCTGGTAATCTGTATGATTATCAGTCTTTGGCTCTAACAAAGTCATAATTGTATTTTCCTGAGATAAAGCACTATCCCCTGTTGTTGAAAACTGACATAATGTACATGTTAGAAATGGGTGATCTATAGCTGTAGCCCCTTAGGATCTAGTGCTAGAATGTGCTAACTGCTGTGGAAGAAAGTGAACTTTATGGTCAGATATTAACTGTCCGGTCACTTGAAAACCTTGGGGTTTGTGGGCCAGGATTTCAGTATTTGTGGTCATGGCAAAGGCAGCAGATGGAATGGAAAATAAAATGCTTAGGCTGGGTACATATAGTCTAAAACACAATAACTGGCAGATGAAAACCTTTACAGAAACCAGAGGAAGGAGGAAAAAATGATATGAATTATTACAAATTCAGATGC
>JAWLRI010001095.1:115105-159411 GCA_034781795.1 Crypturellus tataupa
TATATTTCAAGTTAAGTGTTCTACTTCATACCACCTGTCTAGAGTGAAGCCTGTAAGCATGGAATTTATACATTAGAATCTCTTTGGTAGTTTAATGTGATCTCTGTAGCAATGTGTTTGCAGCAATTTTGACAAGAGGGAGCTGTCATGATCTTATAAGCAAATACTATATTTAGATTCAGTTTTCAACTAAGTTAGACAGTAAATATAGTTTCTTAACTAAAAATATTGGCACTAAACACATAGTCCCAGTTGTCCTGGAGGTTTTCTGTTACCAAAACACCCCTGTGACATGCAAGAAAATAATTAATTCCCCCAAAGTGGCTCCATAAATAATAGTCATTTGCTTTCAGTGTTTTTTTTCCCGTGTCACAGAAATTACAGTCCAAATTCTGGTTTCCTTTTGGCTTTGCTTGACAACTGCATGAGGGCTCCATTAATATCGCAAGTAGACACATTGGTGATGTCTTTTCTTTGGAACAAAATTGCAGTGCCAAATTGTCAACCACAGCAAGCAAGGAGGGTCACGCCGTACAAGAAAGTGGCTATTATTTATTCCAGCTGACTAGCAGAAAGAATTTAGCAAGTTGCTGCATCAGGGGCAAAGTATTTTTTGATCTGCTTTATGTCTTACTAAATCTCACCCACTACTAAGCTCTCTGAGAACAAAAATTGTTTGCTCCAAGGTGGTTTATTTGTGTTTGAGAAAAGAAAAAAATATGAAAATAGTGATCTATAATGATGAAAATGTGATTCATAGCATATGCTTTTTGGTTCAGTGGGTTCCCTGTATTGATTTGTGAGCTTGAGCATTAATGAATTCGATTTTCTAGCAACGTGCACCCTTTGGGATGTTTAGGTTTTCTGAGTAATATTGAATTAAGGCTGTGGGATGCTCACACAATGTATTTTTCTCTTGGCTGTAGATGGAGGTTCCAGCTGAGTTTTTGTTCTGCTACACTGTTTCTGCTTCACGGTTGTTGTCTCTCTCGATTTTTTTGGAACATAATCTAACAGCTTGGTAATTTTAATTAAAACATTTGATAAATATTCATACTAATTTGTATATGATTTACAGCATTTTCACTAGAGATTAGTTAGCTGCTACCCAGGGTATTCTCACATGTAGGTTGAACTAGCAGTTCAATTTGTCCATGTAATTGCAACAACAGAGTAAGACTTTTTGGTTTTTAATCATCTATGCAATGTTCCTTAAAGATTTCATTTGTTTTAAACAAATCACAAACAATTTCCCTTATTGACTCACATTGGCATTGGTAGAAAACACTGCTACATGACTTTCTACTTTTATTATATTTAAAGCTGCATAGTTAGACATATTTCTGTCTTAATTTATGTCACATTTTTACACATTATTCCAGTATCCCCTGATCTGTCTTCGCAGATGAGGAATGAATTTCTATCTTGTGTTTCCCTAGAACAATGACATAGGATGAAATTATCTTAAGGAAGAACACGTTTTTCCTTTATTTAAATATTGGGCCCTGTATTTAGGTAGTATTTTAATTAGAAATGTGCTGTATTGGTTAGGCAGGTCCTTTCAGTTATCACTTGTATCTCTCAATTAGGTGTTGCCATCCACCAATCTGTGATTAAATTTGACACAGTTATAGACTGAATTCTTGTAGCAGCTGATCATAGGGCTCATCATGAATCATACTCATGTAAGTGTGATTCTGATATACCCTTTACAGGACTCAAATGAAAATGTGAGAGCTCTATGACATAGTGACATATCTTATTAATAGCAGGTATAAATTTACAGGGATAGTACAATTTCAGAAAGATAATAGCATTCAGAAATATGACCTACAGTTAGTTATGTATGCACTCTGACAGGATGAGTGTAAACATCCTTAAGAGCCCAACAAGGCAAGAACGCACACAGCATCACTCCATGGCAGCAGGATCTATTTTTGTTTTGCTTATAAGAGCTGACATGCAAGTCGGGCGTTTACTAAGCTGTGAGAGAAGGGAGCTGATCATTTTTCAAAGAAGGCTTGCAGATGCTGAATAACAGTTTCTTCTGTGCGGATCTGTGATAAAGCGCTTGCTGATTTTTAAGAATCGTATAGCAGGGGAGGAGAAACAGGCTAATTTTGCGTAATGCTGAAGAAAACCTCTGTGCAGAAAGGAAAGACCACACTGCTGTATTTCATAGTAGGTATTAGACTGGAAAAATGACATGGAGACTACAATATTTCATGAATCTTTAAAGTTGGCAAAAATAGTACGGTGTTAGACTGCGAAGCAAGTTCTCTGAGGTATTTGCTGCAGAACATTGCAAATTTGACACTTACGAAGAAAAAAATTGAGCTAGAATTATGGTCTGAAACAAATATATTTCTGAAGTCTTAAAATTTCACCCTATTTCCTATTGCCCTTGCACTCCAGCCAACAGGCTGCCTGTGCGCTCGCAGCAAAGAAGTGCTCAACGCCTGCAAACTGATGTTCTGAGCGTTGGTGTTTGAGCGCGTTCTCCCCGTTTTCAGCTCAGGTGCCAGGCAATGCCCCACTATACAATGGTCAGAAGCAGCAGATGCGGGAATGAGGGCTTTTTGTGGCTTCTGCACCTCTTTGGAGGAGCGTAGTGAGCCGTGCACAAGGGCTAAGCTCTGCCAGCCTGGGCAGTGCCTCAGTGCTGGGAGGCTCCTGAGCACACACTGCATTTCTGGGCAATGTAGTGTCTCGGTAAGACATGCAGAAACAGAGAGCCACCGCTTAGGGAGCTAGAGAAGCACGCAAGGCTCTGGTTTTAGCCTCTCGCTTGGTTGGAGGATGGGGACCAGCTCGCCTGCGGCCGGATAGGTAACGAGGCAGATGGAGGGACTTCTGCCTCCGCGTGCTAACGTGTAGCTGAAACTCCCTTAAAAACCTTGAGATTCTGCTAGTGCTGCTCCCGAGACAGAGAAAATACTCATCCAGTTCTGCTGGGGGGTGTGCGTGAGTGCTAAGTACACACTGCTGCTTTTGCTTTGCTGTTCTTCTAAAGCTGTGAATTGGAAAAGGGCTAGTACTTTAGCCGACCCGTGCTTCACATTAAATATTAAGAAATATATGTTTTTTTTCTCTCCCGTGACAAGTCTCAAAGCACTAAAATGGACTGCTTTTTAGGTGATCAAAATTTTAAACACACTTGCTGTTATCATCGCCCACAGCTAAGTGAATTCTTAAAAACAAAATAACTTGTTAAAGTAAAGGGCAAAATAGCATGCAGAAATCTAGCTCACATCATCAGCTTTCCGTTTATTTATTTTAAACTTTTACCTTTTCTGTTGTTTATGATGATTAATGACAAACAAATGGTCCTTGTTATCATCTTCCTGGTTGCTCTGATGACACTTGGAAATATATTCCAGGATGTGTCCTCTGCGTAACAAATGTTTGTTTATTGCTATAAATGTCACTGCATCAGCTTTTCAGCTAGAAAAGCATCTATCTTTTTTGAATTGTGAGGTACTGAACTATACCCTTGGCGCAATTTGCAGACCAAAACCCTGGTTAAGCAACTAGCCGGGCCCTCGGATGCCTGCGCTGAGTCTTAAATAAACTGGATATGAAAGGTCTGCAGGTCAGTCGGAGTGCTCATTAAACTGCTTTAATTCTCAAATTATCTTGGAACTTCTGGAAAAACATGCTAGGTCTTTGTCATGACTGAAAAATAGGTGTGAATTTGGATAGACAGCATATATTGCTTCAAATGAATATGCAGAACTGTCTACCATGGAGTCAGAGACGTGGATTACAGTGTAGTCTTAAAAATACGTAATATCACCAAAGTTTTGAATTTATTTTGTTGCAATAAGTCATATCCTATAATTATAGTACCAAGCATGCGTATTCCTTCATGCAAGCCATCACGATAATAACTGAAATCCCCTAAAATGTGTGGAGGTTATTGAATTAACATTTGTTTACTGGATAGAAATATTCTTATGAAGAGCTAACACCTGAACAAGGTAATGCCTATATGGTATTAGTTTCTGAAGGAACAACTGTTTCTTCTTGCCCTACTGCCTTTTTGGGGAAGATTATCATATGCTGGGCAAGCCCATGCTTCTTGGAGGTGGTTTCTAATTCATGCTGTTGCTGTATGGACCACAGCATGACACACAGCTCAAACAGCTTCTCATGCTGCGGTGCCCTGCCAAATGGCTAGTGGCATTTTTCAAATGGGGGAGAAGAAAATGTTTCCAACAAATCATTCTTCCAACATCTCCAAAGCGGGTCACGAAAAGCATCCCAGCAGCCTGGACATTGTGTGCTGTGTGGATCTATCTGATCTCTCTGTCCTGCCAGCGCCTCTGCGTAGGGGCTACAGCTTTAGTGACGTGAACTTCAGTGATTGCTTTTAACTTATGGGGAACTGCAAGCAGTCCTTAGGCTGGCAAGGGATCAGTAAACACAAACACAACTGCTATTATGTAAATAATATGTGCTAGCATTAAGTTTTTTAGTTTTCTTGTTTCCAAAAAGAGAAATTTACTGAGTTTGGAACAACATCACTTTTAATGAGAGAAGGACCCTATCAAATTATGAAATTATGGAGATCTCTTCATCTATTTTTTTTCTTTTTTTTTTCTCCTTAAAGTGATGTTTCATTTTTGTCACCTTTTAAATGTTTTGCCCAGTTGTGACTGAAAGGCTATGGAAGAGCTTCCTAAAGTTTTTCTGGTAAGTTATTTAGAGCTTTAGATTATGTGAAATGATTTGCAAGACAGGTTCAGTTCAATAACCGTTCCTGTTAAAAAAAAAAAAATCAAAAAAGGAAGATAGGAAACAAAACAAACAAACAAAATAGGAAAATGAAAAATTCCACATTTCAAAATGAAATATTTGAATTTTTGTTACTGATGTTTGAGCTAAATTTATTTTGACCTTACAAAAAAAAAATCATGTGCGTTGTTTCATTTAGCTCAAGATATTTGGAGAGAATGGGGGGAAGAAATATTGAAGTAAGAAGCAGGAGTTATTCGATAAACAAAATACTTTCATGAGAAAAGCATTCCCATTTCACATTGACAAGAGGATTTGGTCTGATTTGACCTGGCAAACTGAAAAGTTCCAGGTTAGCATAAATCTAACTTCATTTAGAAGGGCACTCATTTAGAGCAAAGGGTATTTTTTTTCAAAGAAATCCAAACTACTACTTGAAAAAAGACTTGGTGGTGTTCAACTCCTGGCTTAGATTACAGTGAAGGTTGTTTGAGAGTTTCCTGTAAGTTATGGGGAAGAAAAAAAAATGACAGAAGCTTTGCCAAAAATCTTGAAGTTCTGCTGCCATCTCTGAGCTGGGAAGCAGGGAAAGTTGCATTATGATGACATTGCCTCTTATACATGTAGCAGAGAATTATTCTATCAGAGATTGTGGAGAAGACACCCATTCTTTTCTGAAATCATTATGCATTATTTATAATATCTCCTGCTAAGTCCTCTTTCTTTTGACAATACAGAATTCTTTAGATCAAAAACTAAACAGCAATGCTTAATTTGCTGCCTTTTTTGCATGCAATTAGCAAATTTTATTCTTAGTTCATAGGTAAATAAATCTTGAAAGCTCTAAGAGCCACAACTCTCTTCATCTTGAAGCAATGCCACATGCTAGGCAAAACCATGTTAGGATTTGAAATCTTTTTATTTTGGGAAGTTTTCCTAGCAGAGAGTGCCAATGAAACTGAGATCAGTATTGCATTTTGCTGCTCCTTGAAGTTTGAAAATAAATAAATAACTGTGTGTGTACACAAGCTAGCTTCCACTGTTCTCATAAATATGCATTACAGCACCAGAACAACTCAAATAAGTCCATCGATGCTGTGTTTCTGCTGGTAAGCCTAGATACACAGTATGATGGATGAGAGGGACCACAACTGTTTTCATTTACATCAAAGCAGTTCTGCTAATGGATTTCAAGTGAGCAAATATCAGAAGCAATATATAATAAGAAGCAGCATTTATTGCACTCCATTTGGCTTTACAGTCCTGTGAATGATAACCACCGTTGTTTTATTTTGCAGTATCTACTAACCCCAATTTTGATAAATTAGAATAAGAAATAGTAGCAATCATTAGTCGAACAGCTTTCGCTCATGAGTTTATTCAATGCACTGCATTAGGTTAAGCTGGAAAATATATTTATTTATCCTTTCTAGAAATATTCAATGGAACAATAACCTGGACAAAGACTACTTGATGAATATAAAAATTATCTATGTCTGTGTGTGTGTGTGTATATATATATATGTATGCTACATATAAACATATATACACATGGTTGCTTGATAGCATTAACCCTACCGGAAAGAAGAGGAACTGAGTTACATTAATAGCAGTAACAGTGAAAAATGTATGGTGAAATTTCATCTTGGCATGCATAAAAGATTAAAGATCTTGTAGCCAGTGATTGTTTTTGTAGTAATGCTGGTTAATGAAAGTTTGATGTAAACATTGTTTTCAGTATTTGCTCAGTGGTTTGACTGGTCTTCCAGGAGGAAGGTGGCATGATGAGGGCTGTGCCTGGTTCTTGGGGTAGGAGAACGGAGAGTTTGCTTTACTGCAACTATCCACAGAACGCTTCTAGGAAGAAATACCTCAAAAGTCCAAATCTGAAGCTGATGAGTGAGGTTACTCTGTAGTATAACACACACTCTTGTACATAAATGAAATCTAAGAGCACAATAACCACTGAATATATCTGAAGAAACCCAAAGCTAATGGTAGCCTAATTGGTTTTTTTTCTCCTTCTGAAGCAGTGGTGATCCTCCCAACCCTGAAAGGTTATACTGCAAAACAAATGTAACCTCTTTTTCTGATTATAGAATTGAGTGTATGTAACTAAACAAAATATGAAAAAAGCATATAGTGATAATAGTTTTCCTTAGAAGTTATTTACTTTCCTATATTTGTGAAGTAAATAGAGCAGAGTGCAGTGTTATTTTAAGCACTTATTTATTCAAAAGCAAAACACTTGCAAGAAAATCATGTTTCAAGTTACAGTATATGGAAAGTATTCAATAACTCTTTTTTTGTTGTTGTTTTTGTTTTTTAAGAAACAGAAATAACAGAATTGGTCAAAGTAACAATATTATATCAAAGCTATGACATTGTTAACAACATTTTTTTTATGCTTCAAAAAGAACTAGAGTTATTGATTTAAAAAAAGGAGGGGGGGGAGGAAATGTCTCTCTAAGCTGTATCAGGGTACCCTTTATCAGAATCTGTGACTTTCAGCAAGGCAGGCAAATCCTCCCTTCCTGATGTTTGGCTATCCAGAGAAAGGCTTTCTCTGATGCGACATTATGGCTTCTGCTTTGTCAGATTGCCCTGCCTCATGCATCTAGGCCTTTTCTGTATCTTCATGTTTAAATCAAATTTACTGTAGTGGGAGAGGGAAGAGAGATGTCAATATTCATTTAAAAAATCAGCTAAGGAGGAGATAGGAGATCATGACTAACATTGTTCAAATTCATAGGACTCTCAGTTGCCTTCTATGGTATATATATATATATATATATAAACAATTTATATTAGCTGAAGACACTCTACAGGATTATTTCTAAGTTATTGCTGAACTGCAGCTTGTAGACATCTCTATTCTGATGCAGTGATAGTTATGGACACTTAGAGTAACTGTTTTGCAGTGCTGCTGCTTTTGTACCTGCAGCATAAAGGACTAGAATATAATGCAGGCCTCCTTCTGAGTGTTATCTAAACTGAAATAGCGGTGCCACTATAGTTTCACTCAGCAGCATAAGAGCTAGCAAAGGTGTCTACTGTATCACTTAGCGCAGCTGTGACCAGTTCTTTTCAAATGATGTGCTGGTCAAACCTTTGCATGGTCTGCATGAGGCTTATTTTCTTTTACTAGTTTCTAAGGTTTCCTGTAATATTGTGAAATCAGTTTAACATCTGACCTTTTAGCCAGCAGGGTGGAGTGCAACCCTGTTGAGTTTATGCAGAAGGGCTTGATTGCTCTGTCAGATAGTAACGCATTTTGGATATGCAGATGTTAGTGACTGAAGTATATTTTCCATCTTGAACCCCACTTGAATTTATGCAGAAGCTTTCAAGGCCTGTTGAAAAGGTAATTGAATTCCCATACTGTGCACAGAAAAAGTCATATCTTATGTGTAAAACTGAGAACTCTCCTCATGAGAAGACTTTTGAAAAAGGACATGCAAAAATGTTCTAGCTCTCCAGGTTCTAATAGTTTCATATAGGAATTGATTTCTACTACTGACCTAGGAATAACAGACGAGATGTGCAGAACATTTAGTGTTTTTAGAGTTTCTGGAGATTTGTTGAAATTTTCAGTCTTTTAATCCTCTTAACTGTCTTCTAGTGCTGTCTTCCAGTGTTTGATGTTTGTCTGTCCTTTTGTGGAGCTGCTTAGCTTCCTGTCAACATACTGCTACATGAAAGGAGGCTGCCAGAGGAAAGATGTGGCACCAAAGTCTCAGAGAAGGTTGCCTAGTCAGAGAGAAAAAATCTTAAGATGTTAGGTTGGTCTATTCCCCCCGCAAAAAAGACCTTCGACCTTCCAGGACTGATTTTGGAAGTTCTAGTGGAGTTTAATTGTATATTTTGCTATTGATTCTGTAGGGGAATGGGAATAACCAATTTACTATGAGTTTATTAGTAGGAAATTCAGCAAAATGCAGACAGTATTGCTTTTTCCCCCAATAAGAAAGTAGGTAGGCCCTGGAGATAAAATGGGATTGAAGAATATGAGCTTACAAAAGTGAGGTGATGTAACAAATATTTAAAGCAAGTGTGGTCTTGCAGAAAAACAGCAACAACTAAACTTTGGCCAGCAGCTTAAGGAAAACAGTGATTCAAACTAGAACCTTATTTTCATAGAATCACAGAATGCCTAAGGTTGAAAGGGACCTCTAGAGGTCATCTAGTCCAACCCCCCTGCACACGCAGGGCCACCTAGAGCACGTGACACAGGGCTGCGTCCAAGCGGGTCTTGAAGATCTCCAGAGAAGGAGACTCCACAACCTCAATTTTTCTGAATCCCGTTGAGGCAGACAAGACTGAGAGAATTTAAGTATATGTTTTAGTATATGTTTAGTATATGTTTTAATTGAACAGCTACAGAAGTTGTCTGTCCTCTCCCGTGGTGCAGTAATTGGCTCAACTTCTGCTGCCGTTGACTTAATTGGAATCAATATTGTGCTAACAAGATTAGAGGGAGGGTCGAGGTCAGAGTCAGCGTATGGAAGTTTGGCGGACTGATTAAAAAAATATTAAGAAGGTGGAAAGACAAACCATTGTTTGACCTTCAACACCATTTTCAACAGCCCAGATTAAACCGGAAACCTAAAAAAATCCCCAAATGCCTTGCTGTCAGAAGCAGAGTCACCACTCCATGTAAAGGCAACAGGACCTGCAGTTGGTCACTGTTTCTGTAGATTACTCTTTTCATCTCACAGAAAGGAGTGTTATGGGATTATCCTCAAAAGGATTTTCTGAGGAGTTGGTCTAGATTGTTTTTAGTCCTAAACGTGATTGAAATGTTCTTCAGGAATAGGTCATTGCTCTGTCTAATAATTTTCTGGATGAGAACAGGGACTATTCTGTGTTCTTTATAGGAAGTCATAAAATCTTCATTGTGATTCTAGCTGCAATCTTTTGGAAAGGGTGTAAAATTCTAACAGCAATTGATGCTCAATTTATGTCCTCTGCATATGCATTCTCTACATAGATAGAAGATCATTTTATATATTTATGTTACGGAGCTTTCAATTTTTGTTAGGGACTTTAGCTTCAGGGATATTCATAAAAGAGTTTTGAAACTGCACAGAATTTAAAAAGGATCCTGTCGTGAAAAAAGCACATGCACCTCCTACGGTTTGATTGGCAGAAACATATTTTCCAATTGAGTTTTGCCAGCAGTATTTGTGTATGACAAACAGGACCTTGAAAGAGAAGAGGTTCAGGCAAGACCTTGTGATAAATCTTTTTGCAGAAATGTAAATGATTTATTATATTATTATGAATTATTAATAATGTTTCGTCAGATGGACTCAAAAGTCTTCAGCACATTATTGTAAACACTGCACAGTTTTTGAGTGACTGTAGGTATGATTAAAGTAAAAAAGCAAGGTAGAAATACAGAGCTGACTGTAGTGACTGGAAGTCTCTGTGGGTCACAGAGTGAGCTAGCTTTGATCATTGTCATCAGATGAGCAAGAAATTCTATCTTCTTGAAGATCTTATTGAGAACTTATTGAGAGCATAAAGTATTTTAACAGTACAAATGATGATAGGAACTAAATGCTATTACCAGTTAAAGTGCTAAATATGAAATATTTCACACTGAAGTTGGTCACTGTTGTCTGTAAACTAAGAAAACAGTCTTGCTGTGTCCTGTGTCCATTTCTTGGGTACCTTGAATCACTGGAGTGAGTCAGATTCAAAACATACCAAAATATTCCTGCTCAAAGCCTCAGAGGGAACCTTCCCCTCTAAAATTTTTGAAGTGCATATCACACACTGCATAAAATGCTGTTACTTAAATTTTTGTATCTGCGTTTGAGGCAAAGGCCAAACCACTCTGAAATGGTGCACCCTGATGGGACCATGCAGTGAACAGGCCTTGTTGCATTAGCAGGGTAGTGTAGGACCTTTTGTTGGGAAAAGCTCTCCTGTGTCCCTCTCAAATGAGCCTCCTCCTTCATTCCCCTCTGTTAGGTCAGTATTAGGCTACTATGACTTTAAATGTGTTTAAAGTTTAAACGACTTTAAATGATTTTAAATGATTTTTAAAAAATGATATTTTTTACTATGTAGTTTGATCATCACCAGTTTGGGAAGAAGCTTTCCCACTGACCTGCATTACCCAAAGGATCTTTGGCATCGTCAGGCCATGCCTAATGCCAAAAAAGTGCGGCACTGTCCACATGCATGTCAGAATAGGAACACATGTGCAGAGAGCACCTTCACCTTAACGATGTTTTCCAAGCATGTTAACTGCAAAAGAAAACATGCTAATTGTTCAGCTTCCTTCCCAACGCTCAGGCTGATAACATCTTCTGTGCTTACTTGTCTAACCCTGTGTGTCGCTTTTCTCTAACCTTTCTTAAGTCTGTTGCTCTCATATAATCCATCTTCTTCTTCCTTACATGCCCTGAATAAACAGTTTAGGTCTTTCAATATAGACCTTGTTAAGATGCGGGTGCCAACCCATTTGGAAGATAAACATTTCAAGGTCTTTGGAGACTCGAGTGCAATTCTGCATCACTGATAACAGTTTGGTTTACCCAGAGAAGGTTTCCCAAACTCTGAAGTATATTTTTCTTCTTTGATGAAGGCTGAGATTTTTCAAGGAGAATTTACGAGTTTTTGTTTGTTTGTTTGTTTGTTTTTTCTTTTCTTTCTGTTCCTTCTCTTATGTTAATACCTCATCTTCTAGCTGAGGCAAGAGCCTCATGCTTGGTAAGAGGGATGCATATAATTAATATACTAAATGTGCGTCTCCCTTGGAGCATGGAACCAATATTTTGCATGCTTCA
This sequence comes from Crypturellus tataupa, assembly GCA_034781795.1. Classification (NCBI taxonomy): domain Eukaryota; kingdom Metazoa; phylum Chordata; class Aves; order Tinamiformes; family Tinamidae; genus Crypturellus; species Crypturellus tataupa. The sequence goes on from JAWLRI010001095.1 coordinate 126,643, forward strand.
TTAATAGTTTCCTGCTGACCGGGTGCGGTGTGAAGTGATGTTTTTGTGTTTTTGTCATTTAAAGTTCACAGCACTTGTTTGCCCTTTCTCAAATGGTTAACTGAGGTGCTGAAACTGGATTCCTAGTTATAGAAGAATAACATGGGGCATAAAAACTCCCAGGGAGCTTGTGTGTCATATATTTTGAAATACATTTTAATACTTTAAACTAATCTCCCTGTAATGGTTAATCTCACATCAGAGGATGATGTGAGACTGAGCTCTTTTTGCTACAAGACAAGCAAAAGCACTGTGGCAACTGGTGTTGAGGAAGCCCTACCAAATGAGTTGTTAGCTTATGTACCCTTAGGGATGTCGTTCGTGTTCATGAGGATGCGTTGGCTTAGTTGCTTTGTGTATAAGGACTCTAAAGCCTAGGGTGAGACAGGTATCTTATTTTAAAATAAAAAGAAAAAAGGAGAATGCAATGAAGGAAAGTGACAAAAGTTTACAAAAAAAACGCACACAATTTTACGAGGCAATTTGCAGAAAAGTTGGGAGAAAGGAGCATGTGTCCTTGTTCAGTAATTTGGGTAAGACGTCGTGCTGACCTCCTAGGGGAGAGAAGTAAAGCTTAGTAGCGATGCTAAATAAGCAACCATATACCACTTAGTCTTGTGATAAAATGCGAAGTTTGGGGAGGATATTGTGTCCATTGTGTTTTATAGAAATACATTTTAAAAGTTAGTTACCCTGTGCTAACCAACAGGCAATCAACTTGAAGTTACGACAGGGAGAGAAAAGAGTGCAAGGGGAGGGACTCAATGTAGATGTCCTAAAGCTACTTCTAGCAAAGTTGCTTTTTGTAAAAAGGTGGGTAAACTTAGATCTATGTTTTACAAATGGGAGAATCAAGGACAAATTGTAGATGGATATAAGCATGTTGTTCTTCAGGTGATTATTTAAATAGCTTATTGTTACTTATTAAACAAAACTTTATGGAATGAACAAGAAAATAACAAACACATGACCAACGGGATAGTACCAATAATAGAAATTTTAGCTCAACTGTCAAAGCTAAACAATGAAAAGTAATCTTTGTGAACTAGAAATTAATCTCTTTGCTGTGAATTGATGATTTTATACTTTTGAATAAGATGAATCTTCTTTTCCTTAGACCATTTCTTTTTATGCTTATATGTTTTTTTCCTTTTCTTCAAACTATTTCGTAAATTATAAGCAAATATGTGGTCAGTTTAATATCTCCAAGGTTATACTTCATTTTCTCCAAACCTGTGAGTGTTGATGCAGTTCCTATCTGAAAAAGTTTTACTTTAGCTCTGCTTCATAGTGAAGATGGTGACAAATTTTATCGTGGATTGAAATTAAGTTGCCTCATATTCCAACACTGTAACCATTACATAATTTTTTAAAAATTCTCTAGCAAGTTTAGCTTAATTCACCATTAAACCAATTTATTTCATGCATATAAACCAAGGGAAAAGTGATATTTCAAATGTCAAACCAAAACTATTCCCATGTATATTCAGTGCTTTTTGTTATACAAAAGGGCTAAGAAACCCCTAGGATAATAAGGATAATAATAAGTTAGGATAATAATATCCATTAATCTATCAATTTTCTGCACTGTGAGGCTTTTAACTGATGTTCCATGTCAAGATATTTGTCCGAATGTCAAATAGAAGCCCAACTTTTACACTATTTTAATTTTTAAATTTCATTAGTTTTATTAAACTGCTACCCTACTGTTTCAGGGCATAATGACTGCTTGGCTAAATTCTAGCACAGATTAAAAATGAAGAAGCAATCTACCAAAGGTCTTTCAAAATAATGTTTAGACCTTGCATAGGACTGTTTTTTATTCAGTTATTTAAGGAACACAAAATGATAGGTTAAGCCATTTACTTTTAAGTTTTTTACCACATCAAAATGATTTATCCATATTACCTTCAGCAATTCCCAGTTCTGTTTTAAAGAATGCTAAAAATAACCATAAGCATTCCTATTTGATATTCAGCTCCTTTTGTTATTGTAAAAACATGCATATGTAGATTGTACCATGCTGATTGCTCCGTACAGCATTGTCTTTATGCTGGCAGTTTCTTCGCTCAAATTTGATATTCATCACCGCCTTATAAATATAATCTGACGTTCATAGAAGTTTATACACTGAGCCCAGTTTTGCACTGCTACCAATTTGTAGCTTTTATAAAGTAACCATCTTTTTATCTTTATTTTATAATGTTCTCAACTATTAAACTTTTAAAAAAATCTTTCTCCTTGTTTTTCTGAAAAGCAAGAATATGCAGAACTTCAGATAACTCTAAAACAGTGAAAGGCATTACCAGACTTCTCATTCTGCCTGTTTCTTGGATGTTTATGTTCTTTCAAATGTTATGAGATGCCACAGCCACTGGGGAAGAGGTTAAAGAAAGCTGGTGCTGTACATGATGTCTTAAAGCATAATTTAATATAGACATATTTCTGCTGGTGCATAACATATTTATGGTCAAATTAGATTATTTTTAACAGAGGCATGAATATTTGTCCATAATTTGTCTATTTGACTCTTAGTGAAGTTCCACCACTACTTTCAGCAGCCCCTTATATGCACCTTTTGCAAACTCTTTGTTGCGATTCCCTTTTTCCTATTCATTGTGGAAATCTCTAGAACTTTAATATGCTGTTCTTATGAAGGTAAGGGGACTCAGATGTTGCAAATTCATTTCGGCTGTGCCTTCCTGCCAAAAAGCAGCAAATTGCTTGGTCTGGCTCTTCCACCCACTCCGTCTTAAAAACTCCTGGACATCTGTGTGAAATATATCCGCCCCTGTGTCAGACAAATGAACGCCATCTGGACGGAAGGCACTAAGGCATTCTCTGAGTAATGAGGTCATGCCTCAGGAGTGAGATGAGGCAAAAGCATGCCGCTTCATAATTTACTTATTTACCATTTTCTGGGTTCGTTGAAACTGGCAAAAAGGAAAGTGCAAGAAATATGGACAATACCTACAGAAACGCACAGACATTTTCCACCTAATGGAACTGTCGGCACTAAATTTGCTATCTTGTAGACTCTTTGTGCCCTCTGCCTTCATAGGATGATAACCTGAATCCTAGGCTCTAGGATTCACAAAATCTAAGGATCTTTGAAGATTTATTTGTTAGATGGTGAGCTACACTATGAGCCTGCGCCAGGGAGTCTGAAAGATGGAAATTTCCATATATCCTATTGTTATCTAAATGCCTACATTTTCTCATCGTAGTTTCTATGGAAAAATTGGCATAATAGCGTTCACTGAGATTGCTTAAATAAGAAGAATATTATGGATATAGTGTTGCTGCTAGGGTGAAGAAAGAAATGTGCTGTCTCTAGGAATAACATAACACATAAGTAATATTACTGCAATATCCAGATGAATAGTGGGAAGTGGATGAACTAATATATTTATTTAATATCTGCACAATTTCCTCAACACCTCCTGGGAGTTGCCAGCAAACACCAAACTCCACCGTTATTCTCTATCTCTTTCTGAAGCAATGGGCCAAGCAGGCAAGATCGAGTCTTTTCCAGAGCCCATCTGCTATAGATCTAGCTGGTTACCTATCCAGCATTTTAATATGGTAGAGAGCCAGAAAATACCATGCAGCAAACAATGGGCTACAAATTTCCACTTACTTTTTATGTACTGTCCACTGGATAGGTAAAGATTTCTTGCTGCCCTTTCCCTAGCTGTAAAGTCATCATGACCAAATTCTCTATCTTCTCAGTGTAGTCATAAAACATTTCACACAATAGCGTCCACAAGAGATTAAAAGCAGTTCAGTCAGCCTAAAGCAAGATGAACAAGTGAAACGGAAATGCTGCCTTTGAGCAAAAACTCAGAACCTACTAGACAAAGTTTGGTAGTGAGAAAATTTCAGCACTCTGGGAGGGTCCCCATGCCTGGAAGAACATGATTGATTTTATTTTGTTAATTTATTTGTAAATGGAACTGTGGTTCCTAGACACCAGACCTAGTGACTGGTTAGGTGCACAGTAAAAGATGATATCATAATAATGAAATAATAAAGTTAAATAGTAGATTTTAATTACATTAGGAGCCAGTTAGCCCTTGATACTCTACAGAGATGTGTCTGAAATATGGATAATTGAGCTTGCCATGTAGGGATAGATACCTCTGTGAAGCCCAATCCACAGTACTTTTTTCTTTTAATAAGTAAAAAACATAAAAGATAAAAAAAATCTGTGCACCAGGAGCCACAGTCTGATAGGATTGTTTGCTGTCAACAGGGGCAGGGGGGCTGTGTTACTGCCAGCAATTTCAATTGAGTATCTAATTTAACCTGACGATTAGATTAGATTAGAAGGATTATTCTTGTATTCTTGAATGTAAGAATGGGCCTATGGCATGGTCCGGTGGCACAGGCTGACTCTGTCTGGTGGGGGCGATGGACGGGCCAACAGACATGTGAGGACCGCGATGGTTGCCGTCCCCTAGCGTGATCCTTCACTCGCTTTTCCTGGTCCTCCTGCCCTCCATGCTGCCTTGCGCTGGGATCTACAAGGCTGTATCGGCACTGCCCTGTTTCTGCCTCCCTTCCGTCACCCCCGTGCCCACCTCTCTTTAGGGTCTTTCACCATATTTCTTTTCTGCGATTTCCCAGTTCTCGGTGTTGCAACATTTCAGGGACCAATCCTGCTTCCTTTAAACAGCAGTTAAATTAAAGTTTTTCCCCTAGCATCTGTGGGGGCAGAGCAGCCCCCACAAAGATGTTGTAACCTGGGATCACTGCCATGATGCATCAGTGAATTCCTCCCTTGGCAATGTCTAATCCGAGCAGTGCGTGCTATATACGTGAAGAGACCTTAGGGTATAATCCTTGCTGTCTGTACTCCTATGTGTAGCTTGTAACTGGTATATTTTTTTTCAGAAATTCTCATTAGAGGGCTGCAGATAGAGGGCTTCTTAATAGATTACAGCTGACATATATTCTTAAAATATGCTGTGTGAAATCCCTAACTGACAGTTGTGTGAGAACAAAACAGATTCAATAGTTATTGCAGAATGTAATGTTGCTTTCTCCAGTATTTCTGGGACGTTTTGGGATGCAGAGGCATTTCTAGATGTTCTGTGGACACCTTAAGTGCCAAGCATGAGAAACGTGGCCCATGAAATCAAGAGGTCTGGATCTACCTTCTTACCGCTTTGCACTCCTTGTTCTGGTCCTTTCCTCAAGGTAGCTGGTGTTAAGCCAGCCATTTGCTTTCTTTTCTCCTAAAAGGAGTAGCACTGTCAGGGAAAATGGGGGATATTCAGTCCCATCTGACTAGAGAAACAATTGTTTTTTTCTTCCAGTTCCATTTCACAATTTCACCAAAATATGATGATTACCCAAAGTAACGATTCTCCCACTGTATCAGAAATAAGAAGTCATGCTGAGATCTTCTTATAACGCACTACCTGGTGATAAAGCTAGCGGGAAACTAGGAAATGGGTGACAAAGCATGTTATGAAACTTTTGAAAGCAAAGAGGTACAATTTGAAGAGGGGTATTTGTTTTTCTGCTTGTTTGTAATGTACGACCACCTATGTAGAATCGTAAGCATTCCCGTTTAATTTATAGGCAGGGTTGAATTGGATTCCTGAGAACCCCCTATGAATCAGTAAGGAAAATATCTTGCTGGAAATAGGACAGAAACATATTTTATCAGGAAAAAGTGAAGACCCAAAAGTTTTGGGGGCGAGGCAGGGCATGGCAATAAATCCCGCTGTTGCCTCACCAAAGAGAGACCACGTCTTGTCTCCAGGGCTAGCAGAGGGGGCATTGCCATTTACCATTTCTTTTTCTTGATCCTCTGGTGTATCTCAGAGCTGCAGTGCACTCATCTCTGTCCTTAGGCTTAAATAAGTTACTGCAGCTTGCTTTCTCTATGCCTAAATTCAGATTTGTGAATCTTACTGCCTTTTTTTTTTTTTTTGGTATGTCTGCATTTCATTACAAACAACATTCTCCATTCTGCCAGAAATGCTCTCTCTCCTGTTTCAAAGTGTTTATGGTGTTTCAAAATACCTTTTTTTTCCCCTCTTTCTTCTTCTCGAGGCAGTTTGACAGGAAAAAAGCTTCCAGCAGTGCCATGTTAAATCTAGTGTCTACTAAATAAGATATATATATATACACAAGGCATATTGAATGTTAATAAAGTTGGGCATTCGCTCTTCTCAGTTTGAGTTTTTCCTACAAAGATTCTGTGTATGGTGAATAGCCTTGTCAATAACTGAATTCAATAAAATTTAAGTAGTTCATAGGCAGTTTGCTTTCAGATCGTTTTTCTAAGCAGGTGTCTACTTTCTACTTCATTTTTCCCTTAGGAAATATGATGTTTTAAAGGACTTTAAAGCTTTAAAGTACTTGAAAACTCACACTTAGGTAAAAGACAGCTTATCATGGTCTATCAGGATAAGAAAAAAATATATGGGGGATTAAGAAAATGAATTTGTTTGAGTTTCATCATAAAAGGTGAAGGAAAACTTATCTGTAATGATTAGGGATGAATGGACAGATATGGAGTAAATAATATTTTCCAGATTTTGCAATTATCAAATCTTCTAAATCTTGGGTTTAAACATATTTAACCCTAATGACCAGGCTAATACCCAGCAATGGATTAGCCATTCCTGATGTGTGAAGTGCTGCGGCAGGAAGATCAGATTGCAACTTGGTTTCCCCCTGCTGAGAAATCCTCCTGTCTGACCCATTTCTTTCCAGCATATGATGCCTGGCCTTAGTTAGAAACTCATAATCTTTTCTTGTTGCATGGGTTGATACAGGGCTTTTAATGTCATCTCACATGTCAGTATACTCCATGAGGGAAGAACTAATGATTTTGTCACTCTACACATGAGATGGAAAGGCATCTTGAAGAGAAGTTCCTATCTCAGCAAAATAGAAGCCTGAAAGATTGAAGCGTGTTAGGTTGATGTTTAATGTTTAACATTAAAGGGAAGAAGAAACATGTAACTTAAAATAACAACAAAAAAAAGGAAGAAATGAATCATTTGAACTTTTCTCCGACTGGATTCTCACCAATTCCCTGCTTTTCTAAATATATTCTAAATATTTCCATAAATATTTTGGCATTGCTGAATTGAAAATACATAGGTAAATGCATGTTCATATATATTTATAAATGTTCATATTATTCATATCTCAGAGCACTGTGGGAAGTGAGCTGAAAATACACTCTTATATCCTCTAGATTTTAATTTCATGATAAAGTTTCTTAGCAATTTGGGTAACAATATGGTGTCACTTCTCACATTTTTAGATGGATCTTTTAGATGGAAAGTTACTCAATTGTCTGTGCAGTTTTTAAAGTCTCAGGCACCCATATTGTTTGGGACCATAGCATGAGAATCACTAACTTTGCAGTGACAATGTGTCACTTCCATGAAATTGAAGTCTTCACTTACTGGTATCAAAGATTCTCATCACTTTCTGTAAATGGGGATCAGCATTTCTTTGAAATGGTCAAAGAATGAGTTTTCTGTTTTTTCCTTTTTTCTTTTATTACTGCATTTGTTAAGGCATTTCTTCTGTTTTTTCTTTTATTGTTCTCCATTAAGCATCGGAGATGTTTGGGGGGTTAAAAAAAAGCCTCAATATTTTCTTATGAATTGTTTTTTAGGAGAGTAATTTCATAATGAATTCAGTAAGTGCTTGGAAACTTGTCCATACTTCTAGTTCTCATGCATTTTCCATTAAAACATTCATAGCTAGGAGATACCTTGGGATAGGCCAACAACATTCAAAATGTCTGAAAATCCAACCTGCTCTTTATTCTCAGAAGGTCTTTTTCTTCATGTAAACCACAATAGTTCACATAAACTGCAGCAGTGAAATCAGTCATGTTTTATATGGCAGATAGAGTTGAGCTTAAAGGCTGCAGGGGATGCAAGCAAAAACAAGCTCTTTTATTGCCTCCTTCTCAGTGGGCAACTAGTGTTTAATGAATAAGGCAAATTATGATGAGCAGGAAGGAACAGAATCTTTAGTCTTGATCCTCAACTGAAAATGCAGATATAGCTGAGGTGAGAGCTGTGTCCACACCGTGTTTTTATGAGGTTTATAAGAGCCAAGGAAAGTATATATTGAGTGTAATTGTGCTCTAATTATAAACATGAGATTCCTCAAACATACATAACCTTTGCCTCTTTTAATGTCTTAGCTACCACCTGCTTTTTTTTAAAAAAAAAAGTCTTGAAAAGCCTTTAAAAATATTACAAATCAGCACTGAAGTCTGCTCCACTGAGGATCCACTGAGGGATCTGCTGGACTACTGGAAAAACAGTAATAACAGAAAATCCTATCCCACCTCTTGCTCAATGCATTGGCTTCAGTAAGGTTTGTAATCCTGATATTTATTCCAAGGAGGTTCCACTAAAACACCAAAGCTAAACAGCAACATTCTGTTGTGTATGAACATTCCTACCTGGAGCTCAGTAAAACTGATGATTACTTGTACCAAGAAATGAGAAAGAACTGACAGTTGAATTTGCCTAAGTATCAGTGCTTTAAAAAATGAATATTTCCTTCTTCAGAAACCTGCTGAATGAAATTCATGTCTCATTTATCACTTAAATAGTAATAACAGTGTTTGCTCCATGCTGCAGGCTGGATTCTGACATAGGTAGATTGACAATGTTCTCTCAGTAGAAGCAATAAACAGATCAATAACAAAATGTAGCCTGGGGGGCCAGAGGTGCGATAAGTCAACCATGATTTCAGAGTCTTGCTGGGGCCCTTATTAAACTCATTTGTACTTCTGAAAACAACTGATGCCTCACTGGGTTAAAGGTAGCTGCAAAATATTGGTCTGAAGGAAGCATGAATCATGGCGATGCCTCGGAGGAGCTGGAATGCTTGAAAGCAGCCTCATGCGCTTTTGGAAGAGCTAGATGCAATGTCCTGTAAAATGTAATTAACTATAAAAAGACAACATTTTGTTTCATTTTTTTTCCCCCTCATCTTTCCCACACTTATTTATTTGCAAAATATCATAGGTTTTACCATCCCCTTTTCTGACTTGGCAGAGGAAGGAAAACCAGGTGTTTACCAGTCCTGCCTTTCTCATCTTTATTTAGACCCAGGTAACTGTGAGCAACTCACCTTCTGGATCAAGGGAATATTTTCCTCTTTCTGTTTCTTTTGTGGGAAGAAATTGATAATAAGAGTGCTTGGCCCTGTCCTGTCTCCTGCTGAACGGAGGAGCCAGCTGCCACGAGGCTGTTGGGCAGAAACTGTGCTCTTTCAAGGCAGCAGTTACTCGGACTTTTGCATTTTCCCCATAGGGGCTGTGTCTCCATTATAGTGCCTCGGAGAGGGTCTCTCAGGTCACGATTGCTGCCTTTTTCCAGGACATGCACCTAAAGCTGCAAGCTAGCCTGAAATGACTTGCTCATTTTTCAGCATAGCAAAGGAAGAATGTCCCTGATTTGAAGGTCTGCAAGGGTGAAAGACTGCTACGCTTCAATACCAAATGTTTTTATCTTTTTATCAGACTTCTGTGAGCAAGGATGAGATCACTAACAGAAGAAACAGCCCTTCTTCAGAAGCAGTTCAGGTAGCTACCGCAGTGTTAAGCACAGGCACCTTGGGAGCAGAGCGTGGCCATTCCTTGTTCTTTCTGGATGAAAGTGCCAGTTCTTCTGGAAATGGCACTTTGGTGTCTAATGCTCAGCATGCTAAAGCGAAACACTGGCTGCTCTGAAATTTCTGTCTAGCAACTTAATCAAGACAGGATCATGAACTCAATTTCACACATATTTTTTTGGGAAAACTTTTTTTAAAATTTGTTTATGAAAGAAACAAATGGATATCTTGTGCATTTCTGCATACCAGTAGGATTGCATCAACCACAATTTCAGCCTCAGTTTCCTTGACTGGACATACAAGACCTCAAGCACTGACTGGCTACTGCTGATGTCTCTGAGTGAGGGTTAGATAGCCCCATAAATGAAATAGAAACCCATGGTGAAATAGAAACCCATGGTGCTGGTGAAGGACTTAGTGACTTAAGGGAAGTTGAAAAATCTATCTGCAAACTTTGCATAGATTATTTTATTTTTAACTGAATTCACTTCAGAGGGCACACAGAATATTCTGTCACAAAACGGTTACATTTTCAGAGCACTTAATTCCATAGGGTTTTTGATATTGAATTAAACTGGAGTCACACAGTAGGGAGTTGTTTGAAAATATAGGAGAAAAATTAGTCTAGGAAGGAGAAACATAAATCAGATACAGGGTATCTTGACAAAGACCCCCCCAAAAAGAGCACAGCTGTTTTCTGTTTAAAGAAAGAGGAAAAAAAAAGTCTTTTTTTTTTTTTTTTTTAAGCCATAAAAATGTCTATGCATAAAGTTTATATTCAGTGATATATCGCTCAGAATAGACATATAAAAAGCTTATTCACAGCAGTTATCTTGGTGATATGGAGACTAAAAGAGGGGAACAGTACAGAGAAACATCACATTAACGGTAAAGTCATCAAATTCATCCTGGACATAATAGATCAATAGTACAAAATGGCTTACTCCTAGATTTTGGTGTCTATTTAAGCAGGTATGAACTGATGCATATAATGAGTCCCATTACCTTGCAACTACTCACAGGCAGTTATGAGTCAACCTGAATACATGCAGATCTGTATCTTCATTTCAGCATGCATAGAAGAAGGATAATTATATATTGTATCAAAAATCATTTTTGCATCCCAATGATAAACAGATGCTTAACTTGTTAAAAGGTATACATCAGCACAGTGTATAAAAAGTTCATAAAAGTTCAAAGGAAAAGTAAAAAGATAAAGAAAACTTTATTTTCTGGGAGGTAATATTTCTATTTTTTCACAGTATCAAGGTAGATCTTAAAATAATCTAAAGTCAGAGCAACTTTACCACACAAATGTGCGGACACGTCACACATTTCAGAGCAGAAAGCCCTGATCTAGGGTAGATTCTTTAAGGTAGATGGTCCTGTGCACATGGAGCCAGAAGGAAGCACAGAGGTCTTTTTATGTGCAGGCCTTAGTGGTGTTGTAGCTTTGTAACATATAACACCATATGTTGATATACCCATTAATTTCAGCTAAGGAAGTTTTTTGGACTTGTTGAAGAACAAAAAGATCTCATCAAACTTCACAAAGATGTTCTACTTTATCTTATCTGAAATTTAATCTGAATTAATTCTGAAATTTCATCGATTATTTTCGCTATAAGATTTTCAAGTATTTTACACAATGACAACATTTGCATTATCTTGTCAACCTTTAAAGTAGAGTCTAAGTTTACTTTTCATCCTAGGTATAGCTTATCCTTGTTAAATCTGCCAGAAGCAGCTTTTTTCTCTTTCAAAATACTGAAGGAAAATTACAAATAAAAAATGCAGCAATAATCTAAGACTTCTGATAACACAAGGAGTCCAAAGAAATGCAGTATTTTCGACCTCCTAGCCTATTTCACACAGTAGGTGGATGATGCCACATATACATCTTAGTTATAAAGACAGGTGAAAGTAGTGAATGCATCACGATGTTCCCCATATCATTTGGGAAGAGATTGCAAAGAGTAGTCATCAATTCACCAAAAAGTATCATTTTCCTTCCAGAGTAATCCTTTGGTGCAATATGGAAATGAATTCAGCATGTATAGGGAATTGTTAATGATGAGTGGTCACGATGATCACAACTGAACTGCATTTATTTAGTATTTTCCTCTCCCAAGAGCCAAGATTTGCTGCTCTTGTATGACACTGCCTAACTCTTTTTGATACTTTAGCATAAGGTTTGGTTTCCTAAATTGTAATGTTTTCTGGTTTGCTTCATTGCATATGATATTTTCACTTTTTTTTTTTTTTAGTGTTCAAAAAACCAGTGCAGACACTACACTGCAGAAAAAGTTTTAAAGATTTTTGAACAAGATAAAAAGTTTGTTGTTTAAATTGAGTGTCTATATACTGAATAATAATTTTCCCTAGTAATTAGATTTCAAAATGCACTTGATATGGTAGATAAAGTAACAAAGAAAATGAATTTATTCTGCTACCATTTGTGTGATTTTGATTTATAGTCTATTGTTGGAAGGAATAGTTGGTGAGGTTAAATTTCTGAAGGATAGTTCAGTAGCACTTGTATAAGAACAAAGAAGTGGAATTATATCCTTTAAAAGTTTCAAATTCTAGGTGGAAGTAGGCCATGAAATATTTTTTACCTATTCAGTAAAAAACACATTGAGGGTTTTTTTTTTCTGTCTTAGCAGACTGAAGGTGTCCTTAAGGTTATTCCTCTCTTTCATTGTACATTTGTCAAACTTGGAAATTCCTTACATGGAATACATGTAAGGTCTGCATAGGAACCTTTGTTTATAGTATTACTTGCTAATGGGAGGTCAAAATGATGCAATAAATACACATTTCTTTTTGCCTCCACATTACCATATTAAAGACCCAATGCTTGCTTTTATGCCTTTTTAATATCTCAATTTTTACATGACAAAGCAACAGTTTTAGTTCAAATATGCTACACTTAATCTTTAGAAGAATTTTTATTTTCTTTTTTATGGAAAGAGTAAGACTGGAACTACATCAGGTAAATCAGTGTAATTCCAGTGATTTCAATAATTAACACAAAGTAAAGCTACTTCCCTAATGTAGTTATTTATACTGTATTAGCCATTATAACTATGAATATTGTAGAATTAATGATGTTTTCTAAATTACACTAGTGAAAGTTCAATATACCGCCCAGTATATGTAATTGCCGTGGACTGAATGTCACTCTTTTGATAAGGGTATTTTTTCCCATGTGCCATTCATTAAAATACATGATGTAACTGCCTATTATATTGGGACCTCATTGACTAAGCATCAGAGAGTAAAGAACAGGAAACCAGAGGCCAAATGCCTCCAATTTAAAGCTGAACCTGTTATCTAGTAAAAATACTTCCAACTTCATGTTTCCGATCCCGTTGAGAGGGCAGCTGAGCAAAGCACAAGACCAACTCAAGGGAAAGTGTGTGCCTGTGTGTACACACACATACATGAGAGCAGATGAGGAGAAAGAAGTGGTGACAGAGAAAGGACTGTATTTGCTTTGAATGCAGACATTAGGAGAAATGAAAATGCTCTTTCTTCTTCAATGAATCAAATTATTAGAAAAGAAATGAAATTTAGTTAACTGAATGCAAAACATAGGCTCAGTCTAGCTCCTCTGTATTGCAATAAATATTTTATGGCTGTGAAGAGCATTGATAAGATCCAAACCTCACATGTATGCACACACACGGGCAACTCAGGAGGGGAAAAAGCACTTGAGTGCATCAGGCACCTGAGGAATTATTCCAGGAGAGGAAGCAGTAGGAGAGAGACTGGTGTGTGTATTTATTGGTGTACATTAAAAAATTCACAAGTCTGAGGAAGGAGTGTTTATAATCTCCCTGCACTTGAAGAGGGGCATCTAATTGGAGAGTGTGAGCTAATTCAAATTTGTGCCAAGGTATTAGCAAGGCTGGATTTTAATGCTCTGTATGTGATGAATAATTGCATTAATCAAGCACTGGCTATTTACTTTCCGTAAGCAATCATGAACTCTGTGAGCAGATTCTGGTTGTGAATTATTCTCTCATTTTTATTTCCGTAGAACTTGGCGTAATGAAAAAATTGAGGTCAGTTAAAAGACATCTGATGGTTTACAGAGGCTTTGGAGTAGGCTCCGTAGGGATTGAGCTGAGCTATGGATACAATGATCGGGAGCGTTGAATCCTTTTCACATGTTTCTGACCTGCGTGCAAGATATTTCACCTCTTCAGGCCTCTCTCCCTCAGGACAGAATGCAGCTCCCTATATTACGTGCATTAGCCATCCTAAACACCTGCTGTAAATCTTGTGGAAGGAGAAGGAATATGCCATTGCTTTAGGAAATATATGAGGCAAAAAGAGAAAAATTCTATTAGGTAAAATGAATTTGCTCCCTTTGCAGGGCAATTGTAAATATTTGTCTTGTAGAACAATTTATTTACAGGGCATTTAAAGTGTTAATTTCTTAAACTATAGATTAATTCACTTACTCTTACCCTTAAATAGTATTTTTAATACTATTAATAGAAGAGGATAACACAGAAAGAAAAGTAAATAATGGGGTTAGGAACGATTTGGGGAAGAGGAATAATTTTGTGATTAGTGGAGACAGAAATCTCAATTGGTCTTCTGCTCCTGTAAAAGTTCTCTAGGTAAATTGAGATCAACCTGTTTAATACCTCAGTCCTCCATCTTTAGATTGGGTATAGTAATCTCTGTTTTTCTAGTATTAAGTTTTTGGATTTTAAATGCTTTTAGAACAAATTTACCTTTGAATGAGTGTTTATATAACGCAAAGTGCTTGCAAACTCTCTTGGGACCCCATCAAGGAAACTGCAATAAACTTTTTATTTCCCTTCACTGTAAGTATTTAGGGGATCTTGCAGAGATACTGTTTCAAAATTCTTAAAGACAATACAAAAGGCATGAATCAGGAAGAATTATGTAGTCTCTTGTTTAAGATAAAATAAAACTTATTTCCCTTCTTTAATGTGTTGATGCAGACCAGTCTAGACAGAGACTGAACATGTCGTGGAGCTCTGTAGACCCTGTAGTTCTCTCCAGACCAGGTTAGGGTTGGTTGTTTCCATTTTCACTTCCTTTTGCCAATTTAACGGCTATTTGCCATAGCTAGCTCCACTCCTTTGGAGTTATCTCACCTTGTAGATGTTTTTTTTGCCACCTATTATGCTGCTTGTCTGTTTTTGATTTAGGATTGGGAAGATGTTAGAAATGAAAAAGAAGTGTTAAACTATCTGAGGGAAATAGGCACCTGAAAACCGTGCTAGTAATTCTGCATCTAAGAAGAAGCTGCTCCCGTCTTTCTGTTATTTTAAGGTGCCCAAGTAAAAGTTTAAACTTAGCTTATTCATACTGGGCTTTGGGAGTGCTTTTTCTTGCAAATAGTTGTGTCATTCGCCTGTTTGCATATAATGTTGTTACTACTGCCTAACTAGGCAAGAAATGTATATTTATGTAGTACTGATTGATGTGTAAGCTCAGCTCTGGCATTCTTACCAAACTTTAACTTTTAAGGCTTCCATTCACTGAGGTCAATGCTTTAAATTAAGGTAAGTTAGGCATATAGATGGGAGCTGAATATATATTTGCTAACGTTCAAGATCAGGAGGAGGGCAATTTGCAGAATTCTGCCATTTCTCTGTTATTCTTAAAGCTTCCTAGAAAATCCAGAAGTTCGCTGGAATTTTTTTAAAAGCTGCAGAAGGGGAAATAAAGAGCACCAGCAAATGCTTCACAGTGTTATTTTATTTATTTTTTATTTTTTTTAATACACTATGAACTCTAAGTCCTGTTTGATTTTCCGTATTGGCTAGTGTCTGATGTGCTGGCAACTTTGTCATAAAAACAGGAAGAGATTTCGTGTTTCTTTTCAGGCTGTTCAAACCTGTGCAATGCCTTCCTGCATCACGTTCTTCAAAGAAGTGGCGCATCAGACGTGGCATTTTTGTATGCCCTTTTGAGGGATACATCTATAAACACTGAATGAGAAATGCACCTCTCAAATGTAGAGACAGCAGCGTGGTGAGTTGGAAATAGTCTGTTTTGGTGCTGATAGAACCAGGGCTGTAGGAGCAAAATATTTTTCTTGTTTTATGGTATTTTCTACACAGGGAAAAGTCACGAAACCACTAAGCTATCCATCTTGCATAGACCGCAAGCGTGCACCTTGGTTGAGGAGATCTCAAACGCACTGGTTCTAAATCATAATAATCAGGTCCCTGACTGCGCAACTGCATCTAGAGACAACTTGCTGAATTTATACCAATCTCCATTAAGGTCAGAGAAGTTCCAGACAACAGGCTGTTTGCAAAGGTATTTCCAGGAATATATTGTGTGACTTGCTGATCACATTTGCTATGTTTTTTAAAAATAGTTAAATGCTTCATTTGAAAAGTAGATGTGTTAAGCTATTTGCCTTCCTGGCTCTGTAAACAGTGCCCACAGCAAACATGCCAATAGCCTGGACAGCTGAACTGGAAAATGCAGAGCAAGGATCCATAGCAATATCTTCACATTCAAAGTCTGGACTGGGAATGCAGGTCTAAAATCAGCGGCTGTAATGACTTACTCTCACCCCTTTAAAGAAGACTGTGAGAATAGCCTTCACACTGGATGCATTAGATTTAGTACATTTTTAGTGACGCATGTTGGTTTCCAGCTACTTGCAGAATATCACCGTCTATAAGAAGGACATGTGACGGAGCAGGAAAGATAGTGAGAATGAAAGTAAGGGATTTAACGCTGTGAAACCCAGGCATCAAAGTGACTGAAGAAGAATACAATGTTCAGGGCGGCTTTGTCAGCTGAGTGTTTGCCCAAGTCTGCTAGATTTGTGTTACGAGTGGTTACAGCACAGAAACGTGACCAAATGCTTGACAAACCGAGAACCCGTCCTGCATGGCTCAAGGTAAATGCTAATGTTTTGATTGATTCGAGGAGAAGTAGCAGTCAGCCCCAGACACTTGTCTCTTTTATTGACTTGAGCATTAATTAATTTATGAGGAGGTTTCACATTTCCACATGGTGCTGCAAAATTATGGAGCTGAATTAATTATTTGGTAATCAGCGAATCCCATTAGGTGAAACAATATGGACTTGTTCAGGAACTTAATTCAGCGTTAGCGTAGCGGTTGTATGCTCATTACAAAGATGATGCTTTTATTAAATATACCTTCCATTAGTTCTGGTTCATTTTAATCTTCCTGCCAAGAGCATCCACTCGAGTGCCGTGAGAGGAGCAGGACGCAGACTAAGCGCAGCACAGCCCGGCCTTCGGCTCAGAGGGCGAGTGCAGGCGCAGAGCGCTGCTGTCGTCCTGGTCACCTTTTAAAAACTGCCCTGCACTGATACGGTGGTTCCTGCCTGTGCTTGAATGCGAGTGCTCAATATTAATCGGAAAATTAGACTCCTTGGCAAAGCAGTGATGCTCGCTCTCTGAAGGGGGGATTTGGGGAAATGTAATGGATACAGAACCTGTCCCTTTTCCAGTCCCCACAGGAGCAGCTGTGGCTGCAAGTCCTTAGCCATATGCTATTCTGTCTGTTGTGGATGTGAAATGAGGGACTGGACAGGATCCATGATACATACAATAAATAATATTATAGCTGGTGTCTCTGGGCGCTCTGTAGTCTGTCCGGAAGTCTCAGATAAGAGTGTAGAGAATGGAGAATGCTTAAGAAAAACTCAGGCCGATGCTAGAAATTTTTTCAGGAGGTGAAAGCCCAGCTTAAGAAGTTGCACTTGATATTTACAGTCTGTGAACATGAATTCTTTAATACAGTTTCTTCTGAGCTCTCAGAAATGATGCAAATGATGTATTCCTGATTAACAGCACTCTCTCAAAAACAAGCAAAAAAATCCAATCCAATCCACCTTTGATCTGAATTTATTTACCCACTACAGCTGCATGGTGACAACCTTGAATTCTTCACTGTAACCTACCAAAGCTCCTGTTACAAGTGTAGCCCTCTAATTTCGGAGCATAGTATTAATGAAATGATTCTCTGTTTGTTTCAGATCTGATGCAGAAATGTGTAGAGGAAGAGTTTCTCCCACACACTTTGTGTGCGCTTATCCTAGGAGATTGCGTGAGTACTGTGTACTTCAAATTCATTTGCTGTTTTGGTTTCTCTAGCAACTAGAAGGTGCCTTTGATCCCTCCACCATCTCTTTGTTTTTGCATTTTGATGATTTTATCATGAATTCATGTTAAATTCATATTGAAGTGATGCAGTAAGTGGTAACACTCAAAGAAAAGATACTTTTTGCAAAATCAAACCGTATTCATTTGAACTCTGTATGAATTACTCCATTCCTTTGAAGTACAAAATATTAATGAGGATAGATATTAAGAAAAAGGTACTTATACTATGTCACATTTAGGTTACAGTAGAGGTAGAGCTAGCAGATGAAAAATGAGTGTGTTTTGAGTAAACTTTTACTTGAAATATATGGACAAGTGACTAATTGTTTTGTGTTATGCTTTTGATTTTGTCATTTTTATCTCTCCGTGTTACATATTCATTGATATTCATGAATTTTATGGAGAATATTACATGCATAAATAATATGACACACGCACAAATGTGAAATATGTGCTCAGTAGCATCATGCTTGTCCTCTGGAAAACAAAAGGAAATGCAAACTTTTTGCAGTTTGTACATTTTATGGGGAGTTTTCATCTTTTTAATAAGAGGCTGTAAATGTTTTTGCTTGTTTTGTTTGTTTTCTCAGTGAATCAGATTGTGATTGTTACAAAGGAAGTGCATGCCCTTCTGCTAAGGGAAAACACAGTATCGATGTCGAAGGTGCTACAAGCTCTGAGGTGGAGAGGCAGGCAGCCTCCTTCAGATGGATTTTGCACATCCTAGGACTGAGAAACTGGGTAAACATCATAGTGTGACTCTTACTATGGCCTAGGGCCGTGTCGATACCTTCCTATGTGGTTTTTATAAAGGATTACAGTCACTGTGCAGAGCAACTAAACCTATTTGTGCAGCTACTGACCTGTCTGCAGCTGACTAGGTTTGCACTGCATTAATATTTGAACACACTTTGTAGCAGTGAAGCACCTCAAGCATCTGAGTTTTGAAATGGTAGGAGGTTGTAAGTGTTTGTGATGAGTCCCAGGGTGTTTTCTCAGGGTATGTACGTGTATATAGACACACACATATAAATATATATAATCTTAAAAAGCCTCCCTATTTTTAATGGTTTTAGCATACACTTCAAAGCACCATATGAGGCATTTTGTTACTTCTGAGGTAGCCGCTTGCATGCAAGAGCTGGTGTTTGCTGCTCTGCATGCCAATGCTCTCCCTCTGCTCATGAGGTCAGGGCCACCGAGCTGCAATGGGCCAATCCGGATGACAACTGGGATAGTGTAAAATGTTTTACGCTGTGGTTATATTGTAAGGCAAATGAAAAGCAGGCTATCAAAGAGCAATTATGACTTACGAGAAGAAAATAATTGCGAGTACACAGGAGCTAAATCGTGTTATATTTTAAAGTATATGAATTTGATTGAACTTGAAGCTCAAACAGCAGCATGGATAAGACAACATTTTAAGTTGCATTCATTAAGTCATAAGAAAGGAGTTTGTTTGATGATTTCAGATCATTGACTTTGGAATTTCAGCTGAAATTGTAGTTTGCTGTATTTTTTCTGGTTACTTTAGCATAGTGAAGTTGCCTCTAAACAGAGATCCCAGCTTTAGAAACACTGTAGTTGTCATTCATAATGATGACAGACACTTAGATCTATAGAATACTTCCGAAATGAGCTGATATCATGGAATAATGAAGCCTAGTAATTAAAAAAAAGGGAGGGGGGTTGGCAAGCAACCTGAGGCAAAAAGGGAACCCTGTCATGTTCAGGCTTTCATAGAGAGTCCTTCTTTGGACTGATTAAAAGAGAGGAAATGTTTTTGATTGTGAATATAAGACATAGAATAAGAGTAAGCAAATTAGTTTTCAAATTCCTCTCTATGTAATAAAACAAAAATAATAACCTCTAATTTGACAGTGTTTATGTGCGAGTAACTTTGTCAAAGTTACTTTCTGACCAGGTTACTTCCTGGCCAAGGCATATCAATTGTATTGCTATTTCCTTCTCCTTTTTATGGGTTAGAAATCACATAAAGATGTGTCTCCCATTACATAGAATTGCCTCTGATGGACAACTGTGGTGTTCTGTGTGAAAGAGATGGGAAGAAAGTCGAAACAGGGAAAAATAAAAGCAGGTGGCAAGAGGCCCAGGAACAATAAAAGTCTGAATGAGAACACCTTTATCACTTCTGCAACAGTAGTTTAAAGGCCCAAGGAGAGAAATAGATTTTGTAAATCAGACTCAATATTTTTTACAGGGTGCAGTGTGCAGCTTAAGAACTCAGTTGGGAAAAATAGCTTCTGCAAATCAGGAAGGAAAATATATTCTACTGGGTACTGTTTAGGAGCAGGGGTTGGGGGGATAGGATGAGGAAATACCATTCACATGGCAAAGAACAGACATGTATTTGAATTCTATGTAAGGGAAGCCTTTTACACTGCATAGCCATGCTTAGTAGTTCCTATAAAAGCTGCAAATGTTGTATATTTTTAAGCATCATTTATTCACATGAAATTTTATTTTAAATAATGATACATACAAATAAAAGCTATCTCCTTTATAGAACAGTGCCTGCCACCACCTGCCCAAAGAGGGTCCAGCACTGAGTACAAAGGGATGACACTGACAGTGGAAATGCAGCCTAGGCAAACAGGGACTCTTTAGATTACTAGTAGGAGACCAATCTAGGAAGATTTGTTAGTACTGTAGAAGAGTACTGAAACTGCAAGTAGCTATTTGAAATCTATGGTGTTTTTTGTTTTGCTTTTGTTTTTCCTGTCTGATCCATCTTCAAGATGGACAGGAACTGTACACAGATTGAGAACAAAATAGACTGGCAGGGAGCATGCTGAATGTCTGCCCACTCATTTTTTACATCAATAAGAAATTGAATAGAAAAGATTAGAACACTGGAACATTTTTCCTCTTGTTGAAAAAAAAAAACGACAAAATATTCCTTTTTGTCTTCTTGGGGGACAAAATTGCACTTCAGGATTTTTCTTTAAATTAGTCTGCCTTTGGACAGACTTTCTTACGATAACTTGATAACTGGGGCAATTTGTAAAAGAGGTGTATTTTCTTATTTCTGCTCCCTGCAACTTAAATGCTAAAAAGGGCCATCACCGTAAGAAATAAAATGATGTATTTCCACTGTCAAAGAAAAATGTTGTGTTGACCAGGATGTTTCCCCTTTCTTTGGGACATGTTATTATTACTGATAGAAACATGAGAGTTTTGGGTGCCTGTTGTCAGGGAGTGTACTGGCAAGGCATATGCGTCCCTCCTCCTTGCAATGGACATCTTTGTTTTTTTCGCTTTGACATCTGTTCTCCTGAGTTCTGTACATTTTCCTTTTGATCAGACCTCTGTAAACACCACACAGTGATTGAGGGACTGCTTTTAAAGAAGAGGTTACATTAAATGGTATATTTTTTCCAGAAAACTTGTGTCTCCTGCTGTCTAGCTTCCTAAAAAAGTATTCCTACACAAGTATTAGGGTAATAATAGTTGAAATCAAGCATGAGCTCAACTGGGCAGTACTTTCTTAAGTTCTGGAAGGAACTCAATGCAGTATCGCACTTTGTCCCTTAGAAAAAAGACATACTTGGTTTGATATCCTTTTCTAGCAAAACAAATTGTACTGTATTTCAAAGACACCTTCTAGTCAAAAATTGGGAGGCAAAATTGTGGTACAGTAGTTGTTATTAAACTTGCCTAAGAAACAACGCATATACCCTTTTTTGTTGTTGTTTGTTTGCTTTTTCTCCTGCTGAGGATCACTGCTTTGTGGTGTCATGAATCTGTGCAAAATCACCTCATCCAACTAGCAAAGCCCAACTAGAAACCCAACTGGATGACTCCTCAGCATAGAAATAGTCAGTGTAGAAATAGTGGTATGCGTTTAGTTAGTTTGCAGGCAAAGGAAAACGACTGATCATGTATTGATTCAGATAGTCTGGGGATCATCAGAAAAGTGGTTTGCTAGATGGAAGGCATTTCTATTAAAAATTAAACATTTTTGTAGTGATGCAAGTAGATTCTGAACGTATTTTCAATATGCAATTTAAAGATGCATGCATAAGCCAAACTGAAGTTTACATTTCCTAAGAATTTGTGCTGCTTTAGCACTCCTCAAATGGAATTTTCAGACCTCTATTTCATGCTGCCCAGAAAAATCCTTAAAAAACAAAGCAAACTTCTGAGGCAGCTCGGAGGAATCATTGTCAACTACGACCTAATATCCAACTCAGCATCTTAAAAAGGAAGTTGTCTTGGAGGAGAAAGTTGCCGTGTTAAGGTAAATGATAAGAAGTGGGACTCAGGAACAAGGAACTGTAGTTGCTTCTTTGGTTACTTTGCACATTTGCTGTTTTTGAGAAATTTGGATTTTATCTTCTGTTCAGGGGAGGACAAGGAAGGGTGTGTGGCAATGTGTGCTTTAGCCTTTCTCTCTCTCTGTTGTTGTTTCTCTACTATGTTTAAATAGAACTGTGTTACTTTCTCCAGAGCCCTGCTGTAAGTTGTTCTATTAGAATAGAGGTTAGCTAATCAAAGGACATTATCACTTTTCTTTTTCTTTTTTTGAGCTGTAGGAAATCACTATTTCATGTGAACTGACCTACAACATGTTTTGCTCTTTCTTGTTTTTGATTTTGAGGTACAAAAGGTGTAAACGAATATATATGTATATATGTGTGTGTGTGTGTATATATAAACACACACACACACATATGTATATATAGATACAAACCACTAACAACAATAATAATAATCTCAGTGATTTCAGACTTACCAGAGTGGTTTATTACACTCTGGTAGCATCAGTAAAAAATAATAAAAATAAAAATAATTCACTAGTTCACTGATATGTGTTTAGAGCTGGGAGCTCTACTAGGCTCCCAAAGATACTAGCCAGTGTGGTAGCTCTTAGTGATGCGTCAATGGGGTAGAGCAGGAAAAGGTCCACTGTTCTTCAGAAGAGACAGACACAGATTGATTTGCCTCTCTTTTGTCCAGTGCTGGTCAGAGAAGCCCCACTTCCACAATTTTACAACTGTAAGATTAAATAAGCACAAAAGAATCCCTAATATTATTGGGTTGACTTTTTATTACTATAGAAAATGTGAAAAGCAGAGAATATTCATTATCATAACTGCAAAAGGCTGCATCTTCTAAAATACATAAAAATGTGCAAATGAACATACCTTTTTCCATAACAAATCAATTACTGGAATATAAGTATTTGTGCTTAAATATAAAATTAATAAGGCTGACAGAAGTACAATGCAGCAGTCGTATGCTAACACCTTCGAAAGATGTAGGACAGCAGGTTTTACAGAGAAGCTTATATCCTAAGAACACACCATACGAACAGAGAATCCCTGATGCAGTCGCTTCCTAGCTTGGTTGAAGATCCGTGCTCACATGACTCATTTCTTCTACTTCCAGTGTGAGGGCAGGCAGACCTAGCTTGGGTTAAAAATATGTTCATCTCAGATTAACTTCCATGTTTCTTAGTCATCTTTTACATATATATTTTAAGGAGCGTTTCATTTTATTTTTATTGGAGTTAGAGTCGTACACCAGGTGATATTAAAACAGTTCATTGCATAAACCTTACAATATTAAAATTGGTACTTGATGAAAAAATGTGGAATTCATAGCAGGCATTGGTTGACTTATCACTTGCTGCAGTACAAGTGCCTTTTTCAGAATTATTTGCAAAAGAAGGGTACATTTCATTTATTTTCTTACAGTGCTTGTAGCTAGTTGCCAGTTTGTCAATGAGGTGCCCCAAAAAGGACATTGAATCATGACAAGAACTGTCGGTACAGCTGTACTGAAAGCTCAGTATATCTTTGTATCAAAATAACATGAAACAATAAATTTCATGTGGTTTTGAGGCATGACTGTTTAGGGTCTGGTTTGCTTTCCAAGTTCTGAAAATTTTTGACTCATGTTTAGGTATATTGTTTGCTGAAATCATGAAGTCTGTATAGATCAGACACCACCTACTGAGATTTGGCCCAAACCATTTTCACATATTGTCCCAAGCATGTCCTACATGACATGAGCTAAGAAGAAGGCTATACTTGAATCTTTTAAACTCTTCAAGCCTTTTTTTCCTTTTCTTCAACACTGATGTGGAACTTAAGGCACTTTTTTTGCCCTTGAATTAGATAAATATCATTCCAGTCAGTAAGCGGTAACTTTCCCTGAAGTTGTGATGCCTTTTTGCAGAAGTGATCATGACTTCTTCATGTGCTGCTCATGCCTAGCTTATTGGGAGATTGCAGGGCTTTGAATAGGAAAAGATGCCATCCTGGAAAAGATGCCAGCCTGAAAGTTACGCAATTCAATCAACTCTAGCCAATGGCGAGACAAGAATCCCTCACATATGAGAGCAAAGTGCACAGCTCATTATTATAATTTAAATAGAAGTGGTAGTTGCAGTTGAGGAGTGCTGGAGAAAAGTTACACAATGGTTTAATTTCTCTTTTTATGCCACAGTCCATTGGGGTTCAAGGAGATGTATGGACCCTATCTCTTTCACGGGCTAAAATCTCCTCCTCCTCTTCTGTGTGTGGCTTATGCAAAAGTTGCGCTAAATTCAGGTGTTGCTCTGTTCTGAGAATAGGGCAGCTTCAGAGAGAATATTGAAAAGCCTTGTCTTCTGGTACTGTCAGTCATGCAAGCCACTGTTTTGTAAGCTGGTCACATACCACTGGCGATGCGTATTAATCCACTTGCTGCCTCTAGCATCACCTATTTTATTTTCTGTCCTAGTTTCATACCTTTTTTGGCAAAATCACAGGGGAAATATATTTCAGTGACAGTATATGGTAATTTTGCTCTATGCACTCCAGCTCATTACACAATCCTTGTCTTTCTAAAATACAGAAAGGATTTACGTCTCCCACTATCATTTCTTCCACACACTGATTCAGTGAAAGAGCTTTGGGGTGGCTGGGAGTAAATTTAGTTTTCTCTGCTGTTTCATGAAGTGTGAATCATTTTCTAGCAGATGATGTCACTGACAATTTCTTTCTGTACTCCTGAGTAGGAGGGATCATAAGGACCCTTAGGTATAGAGGACTAAACAATACAGTGGGATGTCAAGCTAGAAATTCAAGAAGAGCATGTCAAGTTAGAGGGACGGATGTTCAGCAGTTAGGACAGAGAGTATAGAGATCATTCATAGATTATCTGTGTTTATGAGCCTTCAGAGGCAGATGATAATCCTGTCTGTAATTTGGACATTGTTGCATAAAACCTTTCCTCTTTGCATAAATTCCATACATGTGTCCTTCCCCAGGCACAGCTGGTGTCTTCTTGTTCACTTAGGAGTCTCGTTCCAGGCTACTTTCTGTACATCCCTCATTTGGGGATTCAGTGTGGAAGTAGATGAAAGTTACAGATTCGAAGAGGGAGGGAATTATTAAACATTAAGAAGCTGAAATAGCAGCAGGTCTCAACTGCTTTGTTTTTGTTTTTTTTTCCTTTGAAGTTCCTCTAAAATTTTAAGAGCTGTATTTATATACCATCCAGTTTTGGGAAGTTGGCTGTTAAAGTCAAATATAAGCTGGTACTGTGTGCATGCAAATATAGTTAAAACTGCATAATATTCATTCAACTCACAGAATATCTGAAAGGGCCAAACAAAATTATAGCACAATGTTCCTGTTAGGCAAAAAATAAAGATGTGAGTATAATTATATTTCATATATATTTCTAAATTGCATTTGCTTGACACCAATATCTTTATGAGTATATGCAGTTCAACCAAGTGTGTTTTTTCTTAACTAGTTTATGCCCTCATTTATGAGGGCATGCATGTTCTGTAAATGCGCTTTCTTATTTCCATGTCGATGCCAAACATTTAAAGGGTCAAGGTATCTTTGTGTGAGTGCATCCTCTAATACTTGGCACTTAAATGCCTCTTAGGCAAGGATCTTGCATGTTACAGAAATTGTGCTGGAAAGACTGCATATCTGTGAAATAAGGAAATATTTTACAGGTGAGAGGCAAGTGTTGTTTCAGCTGACTACTTAAACAGAAGCTTAGTTTTTATTTGACTGTAATCCTGTTAGGGGCAGTAAAATACTTTAGTCACACAAATTACAAACCCTCCTCCTCACCCACATCCAGTGTAGGGATTCCTGAAAGCGCCATGTGAGGGGTCCTGCCTTTTTGTACCCTTCCTCTCAAGTAATTAAGGTCATCACCAAAGAAGCGTCTCTTTGTGTTAGCAAACAATAGCTTTAATACTGTTGTCAGCAAAATGAACCTACTCTGCTGTGTGTGGGGCGACTGCTGCGGAATTGCTGTGACACACCATACCCAGCCAACATGCTGATCTTGCACAGCTATATGCATTTCTAAAGGTGGCGTGTTCACACGCTGCTATTGCCACCTGCCTCAGATTCCCTTCATTTAAAGATGCTTTCTCCTTACAGATGTTCATCTTTCTTGAGTGCATATTTGACTCACAAACAGTAGGGGAAAGTGAACTATTAACATACAGTGTGCGTCACTGACACAGACAGTAATGAAAGATGGGGCTGGTAGCTTTCTTGCAGCTATATGTTGACTTGTGCTAATTTTTAAGCCATATTTGAAAATGTCTTAGGTTGATACCTAGTATCTAGCTGTGGTTTGGGCTGCAGCAAGTATCTGGCTTAGCTCTAACTATGTTTTGGAGGTGACTATGTCAGGAAATATGGCCAACGGCTCCTATGATCATAAATTACACACTTAATTGAAAGACCAAGTCACCCACCCTAAGAATGTAACGCATGAAGTTTTGAGCTGTTGCATTTGGTTTTCTCTTCTTGTCATGCTGTTGGATTTTTAAAACATATAGTAGCATCTTCAGAGTGTCAAAATTTGATATAATTACAGAAGCTTGAAGGAAGATTCCTACCTTTTAATTAGTAGTGAACCATGTTACCTGCAAAATTTGGCTAAATGATGAGGCTTTTCTTTTTTCCCCGTTGTGAAAAATAATCAGTTTCCCATTTTTGTGTTATTTCCAATCCTATGCAGTAAGCATGAAGTATTGAGTCAAATTTTACAGACATTATATTTATAGAAAGTCTCTTTTATATCTCACTGCAGTACTTACCTTTAAATTAGTTCCTGATCCCAAGGGAATGGCACAACACTTTAATTATAGATCAGGAAAGTGATGTTGCTACTCTTTCTACATGTTTCATTACAACTTTGGAAGAAACTATAAACTATCACCCGTTTCCCTGCAGGTATCTAGATGTACAAAGTTCAAACAGAGAGGCCTGAATTAGAGTAAGTTAAGAACTGCAGCTTGCACTTTTTCCTCAGACGTGAATTTTGTTTCTTTACATTTTTATGCAGATTTTGTAACTTGCTATAACACGGCAATGTTCTGGCTACTGAAATGTGGCCTTCTTGTGCATGTGCATTATGATTCAGTCTTTAATCATGCTTCCTTCAGGACCTTTGCATTTTTGATGGCCCTGCTTGATTATTTACTGATAGTACATATACTGCAAAGAAAAACTGTTAACAAATCCATGAGTTTCTTTATGATGCTTCTCAGTGCAGTGCCTAATGCTTCAAAGACACTAATTTTAGCTTTGTTCAACTTCACATTAGCCTAGGGGGCCACAGTCATGGCAGGATTCCCTTTCATTGGCTTCCCTAGCGTCTGTGGGTGCTCATCTTTCCTGCAGATTACATACAAAGATCTTAAGATGGCCACTTTGAAAATGGGTGCACAGTTAATTTTTTTAAAGTTCTTGACATGCATAATTCCCACTGCAACCAAAGATATCCCTATTCTTATTAGATCTCCATGATCTCTTGCAATAGATTGATTTTAGCTAATTCGCTTAATCTCATAAACTCAGCAGAAATACTACTATGGCAGAAGCAGGATAGAACTGTTTCTTTAGGGAAGCATTTACTTCTCTTGCAAGCGTTTAATCTCCAATCTTAACTCCTCCAGTCTTATGCTTCATTCATCCCTGTGTGGTGGGGATATGATAGCAAGATATATCTTCAGCCAGCTGTTTGGGGTTTTTTTTGGTTTTGTTTTGGTTTTAACCCATGTTTTGGGAAGTCCTTGAAGTCCTTGTTGGCTCTGGCAAGCCTCCAGGTGCTGCCATTACAATGTTAGTTGATGAGAACCACCTCTGAGCATCTGGGGAGTGGAAATGGGTTCTAGGTTTAACCAGCTGTAAGAAATAAGGTGGCTAAAATGCAGCTGCCATACCAGAACTTGGGCTTTATGGTTTTATCTGTGTGTTTGCAGAGTTGACTTTTAAGGGACGCTCAGTAAGCCCCAAAATAATTATCACGTAACTTGACAGTGGAGAGTGTTACAGCAGCTTGGCTTTTTAGAGCATCTGGAGGTATGTTTGTTTCCTCTTCTGATACAACGGTGAATGATACCCTTGAGGTATCGTTCAGGGCTTTCATGATGTTTCCCGAAACAGTCATGTGAGCTTTTGTTTCCATGTATTACTTCTGGAAACCTGAAGTGGCACAGTAGCCTTACCTGCTTTCTGCGTTTTGCATGGAGCAGATGTTATGAAGCATTCCTGAGGAAACGTGGTCCCGTGTCTGGCAGGGGGCAGAGTTTTGGCCTGCTGTGAAAGGTGGACTCGCAGTCTCCAGCTGAGCTCAGAGATATTTCCAGAAGCAGAGGGGTTCCAACCACAGTGCGACGGACTGAGCTAGAGCAAAGTAATGTTGGAAAAGGCAGGAGGAATAGAATTTGTGGATCGATCGCTACAGGAGATGAAGTGGAAATGTGAAGGAAAAGGAGGGAGCTACCTGTTTGTGCTAGTAACTGCCTCTGTGAGGAAAAAACGACTAGATACTAGGGTAAGAAAGATAACTTAAAAAGTATGATTTGAGGAAGAGCTGGATGGACATAATAGCAACTGGGAATTTTTTGAAGACAGAGGCAAAATAAGCAACAGATAGGTGACTAGGGGATATAGATTTAATGTGAGTTTTACGTAACTGTATCTCGCAGGACAGAACTCATCTTTTTGCTAGATCTAAATTTGCTACATCTCATTTTGCAAAAGTTTTCAGGTTTCAATCTAGAATTCATAGTAATTTAAGTAGCTATATGTCTGGCAATTTTTTTTTTATTGGAGAAAAAACTGTATGCCTACGGTTGCTAGCTGTATTTTTTGAGATAAATGTAGTTTTTCATCACTGCATGTCCAAATTTCTTCTTCCCTTCCTCTTTTAAGGGGGGGAGGAGGGGGAGGAAGCCTCATATTTCAGGATGTAATTTGACTAAGTACCAAATTGAATGCTTGTTAAGAATGGCCAGGACTAACTTTGCTATTGCTGAAATAATAAGCCAGGAGGATGCAGGAGAGATCCAGCTCAAAGAGAGAAAAGGGAATATTCCTTTTTTGCTCTCTAAAGCTCAATCAAGAGGAGGAATGTGTCACCTTGAACACTGTAGGTGGTCCAGGAGAAAAGTTCAGTTGTGGCTTATACTGTTGCATTCCTCTGAAGGGTCCTGGTTGCCTCAGTACATTTAATGCTGAGAAAGGTCGTCGGTGTGGGCTGTATCCCAGCACTGTTGCCTCTTGTGGACTCTTACCTCTCTGTGGCCTTCAGCTCTGGTGAGGTTTTGTGTTTAAGGTGGTAGCTTGTAGCAGTCACGTGATGTTTGTAAGTGATAAATTTAACCACTGCAAGAACTGATGTCTAGTACTGAAACCATGAAAATAGATAATTCAAAGAGTTTCATATTTTCAATATGTTGCTTTGTCCATGTTACTGTAACCCATGATTTAGGCATGTTGTGTCTCTTCTTAATGAAGATTCTGATTTCTTTTTTTTCTTAAAGACAGATCACTGTAATCTCTGGCCTGTTACAGTAACTTGAATGTGTGTCTCTAGGTCTTATATTGTGTTGTACTGTGTATGTCTGCATGACCTATATGCCTTTATTGACTGCTACATGAGCCAGGTGCTTTTAAGGAGAATAACCTGCTGTTCATCCTGGGTTATTTTCAAGCTTCTTTATTTAACTCAGTCTTGTTAATTGTGTTGCGCACAATACCTGCTAACATATATCTGTAAAATAAGTTGCTTTTTATTTTTTTTCCCCTTCTTGTAAGCAAGTGTGATTTAAAAGAAATAGGTGCAAAGTGTTGGGATAGGGGGAAGATCTGTTATTCGAAGCCTGTGAAACCTTTAAATAAGGTCAAGCAAGCATAGAGCTGCTGCCCATAACCCGTGAGAGCACTTTCAGCAATAGTTTACCCCTGCTGTCTGCAGAAACAAGTCCTATTCAGCATGATATATGAAAGCATAACCCTCTGTAGTATGACAATCAATGGAACCATTCATATAACGGATGGCTGTTAGAGCTGGTGCAGTCTGCCGTCGTAACGTAATTGGCATCTATGCAATAAAATACTGAACACCAAGGGAAACGTTTTAGATGTTTATGAGTCATCATGTAGCTTATTATAGAAGACTGACATATGACTCTGTAAAGCAAAATAGGCTGTCTAGCATTTGAGTTGCTGTTTCAGTGTTTAATATTGCTTTAAAGAAATATAAAGGTTTTTAGACTTTCCTTGTGTTTAGCTAATATACCATCAAAATCAGTTATTTGGTATCTGGCAGGTATAATAGAGCATGAGATTTTCAAACTGATGTTTTTACATGAAATCTTTAAGTCGTTACTCAAAATTACAGATGCAAAATATGGGGTTTAGCATATACCACTGCTGACAAGAGAAACTGGCTGAACAATAGCACAATAAATTATAAGCTATTCTGAATGGGGCCTATCTTTTGCTATAGTCTGCATAGTGTTTAGCACAGCTGGGAGTCCTTATCTCAGCTGGAGACCTCTCTAGATGCTACTGTAAAGGAAAAAATAATATATTTGTCAGCACATGTCTTAAGCATGTTAATAAATTCCCTGTTTCTGAAATGGGCCTGTTTGCTTGGCATTTGAACAGATGTTCAACCTGTTGATCTTATCCTGCAAGTCTTGGACTCTGTTTAGAGAATTATGGTAAAATAAGACCTCCAAAGCTCTCATGGTGGGGCTGTTTCCAACACTCAGAAAGCATGCTTAAAGCTTGTTGTGGTCTGACAACGTACCACAATCTGCAGTGTAGACGTTTTAATGTAAGAGTTGTGCTTGCTTTGTGAGATGCCTTTCAAAGATGAAGTTAAGAACTATAATATACTAGAGTACTGGAATTCTCATCTTATTTCAACTCTATTCAATTCATATGCCAGTTTAAGTCATCTTTCATTCAATTGGCTTTGCATGAAGCGAGAGAAGGCAAATGAGTACAACACCATCTGCAAGAGAAGGTAAATGACTTCCATACTGTTAGACAAAAAAAACAGATGTATGTCCTGTTTGTTTTGCAGACTAAGAAAATTGAACACCTTCTGTCTTGCTCTGTGCTGCTCCTACCATGCAGGGCTATGCCATTTGCCTTGAATGTGTGTGTAGTGGTTTGCATTTTTGATTCTGTCACAGCAAAAGAGGAAAAGAACATATTAGCTCTTTTTAAATGTGGTATTAATTATGCTACCACATTTACCTCTCAGCCCACCAAAAAGACATAAACCGCATTTGCCTCTCAACCCACCAAAAAGCATAATCACAGCAACTAAGTTGATGATGAGAAATGAAGATGACTATGTATTTACATGACATTGACGGCGTTCTGTATCTGTCTACATGAGAGGTAAGTGTCTGCCTTATTCAGGTGAATAAAAATTGTCAGAAAATGTGTCAAAGTTTTTCTTCTCTCTTGCCTGATCAGTGATCCTTAGCAGGGGTGATTCTACTTATCTCTGACTCTTGTGAGAATAATTTTATTTATATCAGAGGCTCATTCTGCCTTTTATTTAGTGCTTTTATTTCTTCTGATCTCGATTCCTTATCTTTCCCATTTTGATGGGACTAAGGGGACTAAGGGTCGATTTATATCTTCACTATGAAAAGTATCTCTCCTTGGGCAATGCTACTGTGAATCATTCTTTGTTCCATTATCCTGTAGTTGTGGTTCTATATTGTGGGTTGTTCTGAGTATATATATGAGTGTGAGAGACAGCTGAAGGAACTGAGAGATGTGGTTTGCCCTCATTCTTATCAGTGAGTCTTTAACTTGTGAGTCTTTACACAGCTGAACCAGGTTTTTGATGTGAGTGAACATAGACAGAGTTCTTGACAATTTGGAAGGGTTTTGATTTAGGAGGTTAATATGGTTCTTGCCCTCTGAGCTATGCAGATGAAAAGTGCTATTTAAGTACTAAAGATGTAGAAGTGAAAAAAGAGCACATGATTTTAAAAAGAAAATTAGCATCTGTCCATGGGAAATAATGATAAAATATGCCGACTTGAAGGACAAGACCTATGCTGCACAAGGATATGAGAGGAGGAAGCAGATGGAGACAGAATCTTACAGGATGCAACCACTATAATATATATCAGGGCTGAGGTACAAAAAGATTCATGAATGAGAGAAATGAAAGTAATATGCTCTTCAGATTATGGGAGAAGTGGGTACTGGATGATTAAAAGGATAGCCCCAGGCCTCAGAATTTGAGGGAACAAAGGAGAATGCAATCCCCCAAAAATTTCACTGACCTTGGACACTAAAGCATTAGATCAAGACTACAATGTATAGTCATGTTAAACTGCTTGAGGAAAGCTTGTAGTTCTCCATAATTCTAGAAATAAGCTAGTTTTAGCCATGGGTCAAGGTGTACTAAGGAGTTATGGATGTTGTTATCGCATTTAGGTCACTTGAGGAAAAAGTTTTACCTGGGGTTTATTGCGATTGGAAATGGAACAGTAGAATGAATGGTCAACTTATCACATATTATAGAATCATAGAAATGTTAAGGTTGGAAGGGACCTCTAGAGGTCATTTAGTTCAACCCCCCTGCACACGCAGGGCCACCTAGAGCACATGGCACAGGGCTGCATCCAAGCGGGTCTTGAAGATCTCCAG
>JAWLRI010001095.1:159511-184282 GCA_034781795.1 Crypturellus tataupa
GGTCAACCTGTCGTCCACCATGACGCCCAGGTCCCTCTCAGCAGAGCTGCTCTCCAGCAGGTCGGTCCCCAGCCTGTCCTGGTGTCTGAGGTTATTAGTCCCCAAAGAGATTTCTGAACAGCGCTTCAATGAAAGTTGTAAATGACCTCTCTTTCAGTTCTGCAGTGTGGAATTGGAAGGGCAGTTCATCTAGCATTGTGTGTTTCCATATCTTGATCAAACCTTCAGGTTGTGGAAAATTCATGCGGAAGTTTCACAGCAGAGCTTCTTAATTTTCTCTACTGTGGGAAATACTTTGAGAATAAGTAATTTGTAGCATAGCAGCATAATCCTTTGGGGACAGAGAAAAGCTATGAGAAAATGAAAATAAAATATTTTGAATCTCAGAAGTTGTTCAGCATGGATTTGATTGCAAGTTCATATGATACACGTGCTCCATTCTTATTAACTCTGAGTCAATTCCTTTATGTCTAGTAAGAAAATGGAGTGAGGACACGAAGTAAAGAGAGTGGAAGGTGGAAGGCTTGTTTCTGCTCACACTGTTTGGTACAATGGGAAGTCATATACAAATCAGAATAGAACCTGGACTATTATCCTTTATAATCTAGACCTTGAACGTGGATTAACATATGTATATTGATATCTCAATTTTCTGGTCAAAATAAAAATATGAGTGGAAATATTTTCTGTCTTTTCACAAAGGTCAGTCTGCAGTGATACTAAAGCTCTATATTTTATTTAATGATGCTATTTTCATGGCCAGCTATGCAGGTTTTAACCACGATAGCAATGTGGTTATTAGTTAATAAATTCATTTACAGCATGAGTGCAAATTTGCAATTATCTGTACTTGCTGCGGGAAAGTGGATTTTAAAATACTGAGGCATCTAAACAAGAAACAGAATTTTTAGTATGTGATGAATTGTCCTTTTTTCTTTTTTTCTCTCATTTTAATTCTCTAGTCAAACTAAACTTTGATTTTTGTTGCTGTTTTGCCATTTGTTACTATAAAGTGATTGGGAAATCTAAAGTGATGGGCTGAGACCCAGGCCTGCAACCAACAGTCTCCCATAAATAACTAGAGCAGGGGCAGTAGCAGCAAAGGACTTGAACTGTCTGCCACCTCCTGCATCTCTCTACCGCTATCAATCACCCCTCTGGTACAGTGATAAAACCCCAGCTGAAACTGGAAGAGGGTTTCAAATATTCAAATAAGTCCGTATGTTCCTTTTTGTGTGTTTTCCTGCATGGATGCAGACCCGAGCTGTCAGGGAACATGGGAACGTAAGCTGATTGAATTTTCCATGGCCTTTAGGGAGACTTTGCTTCTGCCTAGCGAACAATATCATGCCACATGCATAGATGTAGCTGGGATTTTCTCTGATTCACTGCTTCCCCAGGATGCCATAACTCTAAGGTAATGAAAAGCTGTTGGCTCCATTTTCCTCAGCAATGTTCTTTCTGTGCCACAAAGGTCTTTGCTGATGGGGAGACCTGCTCATATTGCTTCTCTGTACCAGCAGTAGGGAGATTGAGGCTCGCACAGTAGTCCTTTATATTGGCCTTCTTGTCAAGTGTGGTACGTATTGTTTTTTCAAAAGCAGGGATTTGTTCTTTTGACTGATTCTTTTTTCAATATGACGCTTGTCTACATTACTCTTCCTCAGCTTATTGTTAATCCTCACGTATTTTATTTTTCCTTTCTTGGGGAAGGGTGACGTGTGGGTTTTTATGCGTGTTTTTTTTTTTTTTTTCCACTGCTTCTACAGATTGCTGTGCCCTGGACGAAACTGTTATTGTGCAATTTTATGTCTCACATTTCTGTTATGAAGACTCAGCAGGTGTGCTTGCAGAATCCTGTCTTTTATATAGCTGAGGTCTCCATGTGTGCTACCAGAGCAAGTCAGGTACAAGTGAAATGCCTTCTCTGGCTATAGGAAAATTCTGCAAATCCTACAGACAGCTTCTTCAGTCTACTGTGATCACTGGTCATATGCAAGAATGATTTGTAGATGCCAAAATGTGAATAAAATGAGTCTGGTGACTCATTTCTTAAGTTTAGCAGATTGTATAATAAAGTCTGTTGGAACTTAGTTGTGACCTGAGCCTGAGTTAAGGAACACCTTTTAATTGGTTTCTTTGGGACTTCAAAAGTATTTTTTAAAGTTAATTTTTGATATGGGAGCAAATTCTATACGATTTTGTAGGCACTTAATAGACATATTCTAGAATGTCTGTGGAAATGAACGAGTATGTAGTTTATGCCATTCTGTAATATTTCTCCATACATTTATATTTTTTGTTTGTTTGTTTTCTTATTTTTCCTTACAGTAAAAGTTTTTTCTCCTTGGCCGAATGTGAGTTTTCCGCACAGGTGTCAAATATGAAACTTGCAGTCTGTTTTTTCCAGAGAAGAGCTAGGATACAGGGCAGCTGGAGAAGTGTCATACAATCCACTCGGGCAGTTTTCCGCAAGCCATCAGGAAGTGCTCTGAGAGGCACTGAAGGAACACAGATGAGTTTGAAAATCTCTGGGATATTGTGTTGGGATATGGTGTCTATCTTCTTTCCCATCTTAAGCAGTTGTGATTCCATTAAAAGTCAGTGTGCTTCCCAGTAGAAGCGGTTGCATTTCAAAAATGAGAGGAAACGATTGCTGTGTGCAGTTGGTAGATGAGTTTGTAATGTGCTCTGGGA
Source organism: Crypturellus tataupa (assembly GCA_034781795.1). NCBI lineage: Eukaryota > Metazoa > Chordata > Aves > Tinamiformes > Tinamidae > Crypturellus > Crypturellus tataupa. The sequence goes on from JAWLRI010001095.1 coordinate 162,209, forward strand.
TTCTTTTCCATGCTGTAAATTCAAATTACATCTCATCATGTGCCTAGTTAAAAAACAGAATATGCCACAATAGAGAGAGAGGAGAAACAGGGACAGATTATATCCTGTTGGCAACAATGTAAGTCTAGACCACTTCACCCTCATTTCTTATCCCAGTATAAATGAGAACAGAGTGGGGGATCTTAGGGGAAAAGAGTTAACAAACAATCAACCCAAACCCATATCACACCAATTATGATAGCATTTCATATAGCTTTCACGCATTTAAACACGCATTTGCCTCTGAAAGCAGAGGCAAATATGTAAATCTCAGTAACAGTGTAAACAAATCATGGCTCTGCTAAGAGAATTGGTCATGTCCTATTTATTTTTTTCATGTTGTTCCTTTTAAATCTAATTCTACCACTGCTGGTTGCATATCACATTCTTTGTACACTGTAAGACTTCCATGATGACTTGGTATCATGGGGCAAATACTAGAATATCCAGTGGAAGTAAGTTTCTGCTCAGGCTAATCCTATGCTGTTGCGGGGTAACAGCCCAGGTGTGGGATAAGAAACAGAATTTACTCTTACCTTGAGTAAGCATTGACACTTGCTGAACAAATAAAAATGTAAAATATTTATTACCTTACAATAAGAAGTTTAAATGCATGTTCCCAGAACAATGTCATGAAGTACAAAGTGAACTTATTTTAATTATATGTTAACGAGGAATGCGAGAGACCTGATGTAATGTAAGAACATAAATCTAACTGCATCATTGGATAGTATCACAAATTCTAGTAAGAACATTTCCCTTCTCTCTTTCCTATCTTTTTAAATCTCTTATTGAGTCTACTTTATTTTTTGCAAACCGTGATCTATTTAAATAGAGCATATGTAATGTATTTTTGTGCAGCAGTCTATATTCCTGCTATGAATGAAATCACAAGTTTCTTACTGTTTTCTTGGAAATGAGTGTGTCCCTGCTCCTGGGCCTTTTGGTAGCATAAAGCTGTTATAATGGCATCAGCAAGGACCCCTGATGCTTTACAAAAGGAAGTGATGAAAACTTTCTTGTCATGTTTAAGCAGCAGGGGAATTTAGGTATGTTATCCAGAGTGCAATTATTCAGCTTGGCTCACAGCCAAGATAGTGAGCCTAAACATGTGTTTAATCTTATGAGAAGATGGCATGGGATCCTTAATGACCCATCCTTAATGACAATGGTTTGTCAAGATCTTAGATTTACGATGATTCTAAGAAGCAGTTCTTGTGGTGCCATGTTCAAAAGCCATAATTATAAAATGCATAATTCTTCCGAGTTCTGTTTTGGCTTGTCTTTTTCCTTTCTAGCAGTGTACGTTCACTCTGTTTTATTCCTAATCTGTTCCGCGCAGCCCTGTGATGTGCGAGAGCTGGTGCGGGAGGAAGCAGCTGCTCCGACCCCATGCCATCCATTGATGGGGAGGCTGTTTCCCTGGCAACAGCTACTAGGAGAAAACAAAGAAAAGCTCCTTCTCCGCTCGTGTTCCCTGTTCACTCGGTCTTACACGCACTCATTAGCTTCCCAGGAAGAGGCGTAAGGCTCCCCTCCATCCAAAGCAGAGCTAAAGGGAACAGGGTAAATGTCACCACCTCTTCCACGATTGTGAGCGTCGTAAGCCTGCTGCTATCAACATCGTTAATACTTTTCGATACAAAACTAAACTAGGATGTTTTTTCCCCTTTAAGATTTATTCGTGGTACTGTATGAAAACAAAGTAGTGAGGAAAAAGAATAGAAATTGCCACTCTGGCTTTGCTTTGTGTTCCGAGGAGAATTTGTATGCAAGACTGCGGTTTGGAGAGAAATGGCATGCCACTCGGATAGGATTTTTAGAGCTTGTGCACGTGGTACAACATATGCTTGTATTATTAATGCTCCTGAAATTATTGGAGGTCCTCAGGAAAGAGAGAAATTGGGAGAAAAGGAATGAGACAGCAGCTGTGTTGGCAAAGAGCTGCTCTGGTGTTTGTGTGCTTGTGTGAATAAACCTTTGTGTTCAGGTCTGTGTTCCACCCTCACAGAAACTTACTGCCCATTCTTTGATGTTTTGCATGCTTTTTCTTTGCAATGTCAGAGTGAAAATGACTGTAAAAATTGCAGGGCACTTGTTTAAGTGCAGGGAAGGGATCTGGATCTACTCTATGTGGTATAAGCAAAGCTGCATTTATTGGTTTCTAGTATTAAGCTTAATAAATACAGAAATGAGGCCATGCCAGGGCACTGAGTAAGTACTAAAAAAGCAAGTCAGCAGTACATAGGGCAGAATTATTAGTTCATGCTTGTGCAAAATATTTGCCTGAATAATTAATTTCATTAATTCATAAAGTTATGACAGGCTTTTTTTTTTTTTTTTTTTTGTCCCTCAGATGACATTATCACAAAAAAAAAAAAAAAAAAAAAAAAAAAAAAAGAAGTTGCAAGCATTTTTTCTTGTTGGGAATACCTGTATTCCATTACAGCGAAGATGATGTTATGTGGCTGCCTGTAATAGGGTGCACATGCTTTATCCATTCCATATTAGTCTTAAAAAGCAGAAGTGTTCCTCCCCTTTTCAAGGGGAGCACGCTCTTTCCTCCTGCACGATCTCTGTGGTGCTCTGCTGGCACCAGCCAAGAAGTAGCCCAGGCTGAAAGGAGCACTGTGGGTTTAGGCATGGTGGATTCCTGTGCTAGTTTTCCAGGTAACTGGCAGAAGTCTAAGAACTGCTATTGTTGAGGTATCATTGAATTCAGTGTTACTGTTAGATGCTAAATATAGAGAGATTTGGGCCTCAGCTGCTGCAACCTGATAGGGCTTTAGAAGCGGCAGTAGTCAGTTGTAGGAACTAAGGGACTTGCATACAAAGCCTCTGTGATGTGAGCCCAAATTGAGCAGGCCAGATCTGAGGGCATCAGACATCTGCACATTTCTAAAATTCAGACTGAGTTCCTTCTAATTCCTGGGGTAGCTTACATTTCTGCATGACCTCTGTGATGTTTCTGACTGACTGGATAGCATGAAACAGAAATATGTGCAGATTTTTTGGGACATAAGTGTTAAGAAGCTTCATGAATAAACTGAACAAACAGGACATGCAAGTCATAGCTATGAATAAGCAGTATCAAGTTGTCAATTTTTAATATTTTTTTTTCAAAAGCTCCATGCTTTCAAGCATTATCATGATTATATCTTTAAATCTTTGTGATAGCTATCATATTGTTGTACGCAGAATAAATACAGCATATTTGAATATATCAGTAGCTTCTTCTCTTTAGTTATTCAGAGGCTTGAATTGACCACTCTGTTTTTCTGAGAGAGATAAAATCTGTGATAACGGACATATTTTTAATTCCTCTGAAGTACTAGAGATGGAAGAGGTATGTGTATGAAAGGCTTGCTTTTTTTTCCCACAGTTGTGACATGATGGATTTTTATGCAACATCAGGCTCACTTCATGTGAAACTAAACTTCTCAAAGCCTCCGTGAACTGAAAAGGTAACATCCATTCTCCTGCCCGACATGTAATTTTGATGTGGTGTCATTTCATAAGCAGTTATTTTTCAAACTTGCGCTTTTCTTTGGCCAGAGCTTGGTTTAAATAAATAAGTAAAATCTGATTAGCTGTAGTTAGTTAGTTTGTCAGTCAATGGTCAGAGAGAGGATATCAGAGTGATTATATTTGAAATTCACTGCAGTGCTTCATATAGTATATAGTGCGTCACTATTTGGGCAGAGTTTGGCGGGGGGAAAAGAAAATAAAGCTGGTAGCCAAAGCTCTGTATCCTGTTAAGTATCAGCCTTTTCTTCTAGTAGCAGTGTTTTTTCAGGAATAACTCTGCTCCGAGGTATAACTCTGCTCTCCACTGTTGGAAAAATCCTCGCAGGAATATTTTTGAACCGATTAATACCCCCTATCTTAGAAGAACTCTTACCTGAAAGCCAATGTGGTTTCAGAGCTAATAGGAGTACCATAAACATGGTATTTGTCCAAAGAAGAGATACAAGGACTCCCTGAAACAATACCTCAGCCTTGGCCATATTGACTACCATCAGTGGTGCACTCTGGCCTCGAATTGGGAGACATGGAGACACACCATCCATAACGCTGCTGCTTCCTTTGAGAACACACACAGAATCAGTCATGAAGAGAAAAGACGATGCAGAAAGAACCATGGCTCGCCAATATTGCCTAAGGAAGCCTTCCGCTGTGCCTTTTGCAACCGGGCTTGCCTTTCCTGCACTGGTCTTTTTAGCCATCAGTGCGCTTGCAGCAAACGCGGGTAAAGCCCTTCCCATATCTTCGTTCGCGAAGCCTAGCCATGATGATGATGATGATCTGTGATCAAGGTAAATGTCTGAATGCAGCACAGCCCTTAAGTGACTGAAAGGCGCTAAGAGTCTCGTATAGTGTTCAGTGGGGTTTAGGTGACAATATTAAACGACTTGGTACTGTATTTGTTATTTGTAGGAGTGGCTAACCTGATGAGGGGTGAATCATGCCTTTTTTCTTCCTCATCGTACTTGATTATAGTCCAGACCTCAGAAGTCTTGCCTGTAGCCCTTGAGAGAGGGCTGGGTAACTTAGAATGAACTGCAGGGAACTGCTGTCTCACTGCTAGCACCGCTTTGATCATTGGTTTCACCTTATCCCATGGTTGAGGAACCAGTATTAGGAACTTCCCAGGGCTCTGCAGAGTTCAGTCTGCTCAACAAACTAGCATTTTCACCAGTCTTGGTAGTGCTGGATAAGGATGCTAAAATGCAGTTTGTAAACTACTGCAGGAACCACCCTCCACCCTACCCCCCAGTATTGGAGTTAAAATAAGTAGTCCTGCAACCTAGAATTTAAGGGGTTGACTGAAATGTTGGAGCTGTTTGCCAAATCACTACCTCAGGTATGATCAAAGATAATTATTTAAACCAGAACTAACTCAGCAATCTAAGATGAATGTTCCCACAGTATGAGTTACATTTTATCCTGTAGCAAAAGAGCGTGAAACAAAAGGTTGAAAAGTAGTGCTTTTGTCTAAGAGTAGGTCTGAGTGAGATTCTAGCGATCTGTGGAAAGTACCCAACAGTTTCTTCCCATCCTACGTGTGTTCTCTGCAGCAGAAGGGTGTTACAGGTTAGCTCTTTTCCTGCATGGACACTTGTCCCTCGATGTAAGTTAAACAGTGGTTCAGATGCTGGGATCCCTCTGGGGCTGGACTCCTCCTTGAGCTGCTTGTAGTCTGCACTGAAATGACAGCCGAGAGATGAAAGCATTGCTCTCTGGCTGAGCACAGGAATGACGTGTAATGAGATACAATTTGCCTGTGTGCAGTTGTACATTTTTAATGTTACCCTGCACTTATGAGCAGAACTTCTGCTCTGAAGAGCAGTGGGGACCTGAACTCTGACAGCCACCAACTCTGCTCTGGAAGGGAGGATTGGGACCCTGTTCTTGAGGAACTGAGCTGCTCAGGAAGCCTTCTCCACAGCACACGTAGCTCAGACGTAGTCCTGATGCTTGGGAGATGCACAGACTGCCCTATCAGTTTACAGAGACAAGCTTGAAGGAATTGCAGCTTGAAGAAATCTTGCTTTTTCTGGTGGGAGGTGCTGAGCTGGAAAGGAGCTTAATGTGGGTTATCAAAGGCTTTGTGGGTGGAGGTGCTCAGCACCTGCGGCTCTGTTAACTTTGATTTGAAGAGCAGTTTCTTTGAAAGCTCCCTATGTAATATCACCCTAGAGATGTAGGTTTTGGAAGGTGAGTGCTTGAGTATCGGAAAGGAATGGAAAGCATCTAGCATGGGATTTTTGAGGTAAAACACGTTGGATTTGAGGGAAAAAGTACTTTCTGTACAGATGGAAATGTTTTTTTTGTTGTTCTGGAAACTTTGTCCACTGAGACATTTGAGATCCATGAGCTCTTTAATTTAATTCACTTGAGGCAGAGATGCTTGCTAATTACTGAGAAATCAATTTGAAAAACAAAACACATACCCATTTTGCACACACTAGATATTCATCATGTCTTGCACAAAATAGCAAACTGCAAATGCTGCTTACAGGTCCCCAAAGAGTAATTTACACATACACTGAAATTATCCATTTTGTAGATGTGTATGTGTTTCTATCACATGTGCACTCAAAAAAAAAAAACCCAACTGCTTGTATTTGGGGAGGATAGGCAGGCGGGAAGGCAAGTGTTTGAGGCTTCACAGTTTAGTTCAGCCTGTTTTAATGCACTTTTATCACCTAAAATGTTGCATTTTATAAATGGGATAAGAGTCCCTCGAGTTTGTCTGGTTAACCCCCCTCTTGATAGTGAAGGATTATTCTATATATACTGTACTTTCAAATGCTTGTGATAGTCTTCTTTTGAATATTTCAAATAATGAAGTTTCTACTGCCTATCATGGAAGATTAATTCACATGGTAACAGATATTACCAGTAGGAAGTTTTTGTTATTTGTTTCCTAAAGCTCTTTATCACCTTTCAAATACTCTAGTGAGTCATATGGTCTTTGAAAACTACCTTGAAACATCTATAATCAGTCCTCATCTAGAAGAAATGCATGAATTTCAGTAAGATGAGGATAGCTAATGATAGAAAATTGAGTTGATATGGAAGGATAGAGCTGAATAACACCAAAATGCGCATTTTCTAAACATTCTTTGTTTCTTTGGAGAAAAGGAAAAAAAAAGCGGGGGGAGGCGACGGGGGGGCAGAAACTATATTGTATGTAACTCTGGAGTTAAAATTTATAGTGAGAACTCAAGGAAATAGACAGTTAATCTGCTCACCAATGGCCGAAATATTCACCCAGATTAAAAATATACATATACTTTCAAGTTCTTTAAGTCAATTAATCTTTTGGAAATCTCTTAGATTTAATAAGATAGTATACGTTGATGGAAATATAATTATTTGAGACTACTCAGGCAGGCTCTGGTGTCTTCTCTTTTTATGGGCAAACTTGAGGTGCTCTTGGTTTTATGGAAGGTGCAGGACTAATCTTACTTGAAACCAGTCTTCCCTAGAGAATCAGAAATTCTTTTTTTTTTTCCCTCGATAATGTGGCATGTTGACCATGTGAAAAGGTCACAAAATTATATGCTACTAATGTGATTTAAAAAAAAAACAAACAAACCAAAAAAAATAAACCTTCATATAAAACACACAAAAAAATTCTTGTTTTCTTTAACAACCTTAGGAAAGAATATTGTGTACAATAGTTTCATGCTGTTTGCTTCGATCGAAATTCCAGCAAATTTAGAGGCTAAGTTTTGAGTTCTGATTTTTGTTGAGGTGTAAAGGAACCAAACCATTGAGGTCGAAAGAGAAAGGAATCTGGAGGAGATCAAATTGCTCATATTTGAAGAAGAGCTTCAGTCAGATCCTCTTGGACATCTCAGCTAGTGAATTTCAAGAGAGATAAATGGGACCTTCTTCATTTTGAATCTCCTAAATTCCTGTATTTTTAAGGTGTTGCACATGTGTTCATGAGGTGTTCTTTCTGGAGTATTGGCTTTGGCAATGGCAATGGCCTTTCTAATTAAAAGGCAGTGTTGGCTTCCTTAAAGCAAATCATAATACAGAACTTGCCAGTAGCTGCCTTGTAGTGCTACAAAAAATAGTACGGTACTCGAACCTTTCCTCATCCTCCAGCCTCTTCTCTCCTATATATTAAGTTAGCCACAGTAGATTTAGAGCCTGATTTGCCCTACTTGGTTATCTCTTCCCTCTATAGCCATTTACCCTGCTTCAAAGTGGCTGCAAAATGACACCATTCTAATTGAAAACACTTTTCAAAAATGAATGTCTGCTGCTTGCACCAGTTTGGCTGCTGGGCTGTTCTGGCAGCTAGTGGCAAAAAGTCACCTGGGATGCTCTGTGCTGGTTAGGAGTGTTATCCTCTGACTCCTTCCTCAACTTTTGGTGAGTCAGTCACCCGCAAGTGAGAATTTTCCATCAGTCTCACTCTTGATGACTCAGTTTTATAAGGCAGTGCTGCATTCTTCCATGTTCTCCAGTTAGAAGTTGCAGGAGCAATTAGCAGGATGTGATTCATAGAGGCTCCTTAGGCTCTTCCTGTCGAGACTTGTGTTTTTTCCATGTCAGCCTGTTAGTTGGCACTTGGTATCTGTTCTTGCGAAGAAGCGAAAGGAAAAGTGTTTTGCCAGAAGAGTCTCTTTGCAGTCTCAGGTCTGTTGTTTCTGCTCTAGGAACCGCACTTCTTGACTAAAGCACCCCACGTCTTGGTGTGTAACCCCTGCCCGTTGTTAATTTTCAACCTGTCTGGCAGACTGCACGTCTGGTACTCTGCTTGTCTAGAGGATGGTCTAGTAAGGATATATCCTTTTCCAGCCTAAGTAGTGTTTGGACAATAGCCACAAACATAAGGTTCACCGTCCTACAATTCTTCAGTTTCTACAGATCTTCAGTTTTCAGTTCTGAATAACGCTTCTCATAGCAAAGAGCTAGAAGGGTTTCTGTTGTTAGTGAGTCTTGTGAAGGAGGGAATATGGGGTCAAATTTAGCCCTTGAATAAAAGGTGCTAGTCCAACTAGTACTGGTTAGCAGTGAATTTCATGGTATTTGGAATATTGATATTTTATATTTTTAATCCTAAATGAGAAAAAATAGTTCACATTTAATAACTTTATATTTTTAGACAATTTAAACATTTCATTTTTATTATAGCAGTTTGAGAGAGCAGACATTAACACAAAGTAATGCTGAAAGACAATCTTTTTCCTTTTGAAAATGTGGAAAAGGGATGTTTATCATCTAGCTACTTTTTCTTTATAGCATTAAAAATGCTTTATAGCATTAAAATGAATTCTCTTCTAAATTGTCAGTTCAGTTAGTCATTTTGGATGAAGAAAGATCATATTGAAGCTCTTTTTTGGCCAGTTTGTAAACATTACAGAAAATACTTCTTTTGGAACAGGCTGCCCAGAGAAGCTGTGGAGTCTCCTTCTCTGGAGATCTTCCAAGCCCACCTGGATGCCACCCTGTACTGCATGCTCTGGGTGTCCCTGTTTGAGCAGGAAGTTGGACTAGATGATCTCTGGAGGGCCCTTCCAGCCGCCACCATTCTGTGATTCTAAGGGTCACTGGTTCCCAGTAGTATGGTGGAAAACTCCTTTATGATGTACTGATAACCAAGAATTCTGTTAACTGGATCTGTTCCCCTTTTGGCCTACCTTTTGGAATAAGCACAGCGACTAGTTTAAGTTTTGGTTGACCATCTGGCTATAATCAGTATAACACAGATTAGTAAACTGTGGCCTTGTTTTTTTTATCCAGACATTAGAAGCCTAATTTCATTCTATTTTTGATTTTCACTGTAAATTATATGGCATGTGGCCTTATATAGAAATTTTCTAGCCAAAAGAACTACCTACTTACCTTCTACTGGAAAAAGCTGAGCAACCCGCTTCACAATTTGTGTGAAAATATGCGAGTGCTTGAGTTGAATTCCAATGATCATCAATGAATTATAAATGAATTGATATTGCTATTCCTGCAAATCCTCCACAAGATCCACTGGTATTTTCCAGCCAGTGAGACAGTTAATATAAGGGCTCTGTATTTGACTTAAGTTTTGCCAAATTAGGGGTTGCTGGTCCCACTTTACACAATTTCTGGTTGTCTCACTACAGTCTTCACAAAAGACATAGTCTTGAACAGCATAAGTGGATTTTTTTCGTTCACATTTTGACCTATTCCTCCTTTGAAAGCAGGTATTTTGATGTTGTGGGTTTGAGTTTCCCTGTTACAGCAAAAGGTGATTCGAGGTGGCATCCAGTATGGATAACATCTGCTTCTGTATTCATGACTATAAGGAGTCTGATGGGTTTCTGAAAGCTTCCTTTGTGCATAGTGGTCTTCCTATTTTTACATATTTATGGAGAGAAAAGTAAGAGACAGTATTTTGGTTCCAAAAGGCACCAATAAAATTCACTTGCAAAATGTTAGTGCTATTTAAAATTTCAAGATTTAATTTTAATAATTTTGATGTTTGGTACAAATCATGCAGTCTTTGTCCTAAATAACTTTATGCAGCTATCTATTATGCCAACACTCAAATATTTAAATCTGAGTAGCCTCTAACCCAACACTTTACTTGGGTATGTGGACAGAAATTAAGCTAAGTGTTAGGAATATTGCTCATCTCTGTTCTCTTCCTTTTTTCCTTTTTGGAAGGATGGATTTCCTTTTTTCATCTTTTACATTTCTGTATAGTCTCTCTGTTTGTTATTGTATATTGCTGGCCATAAAAGAGATAATTTAGAAAAATATAAAAAAGAGAGCAAAGTTCAAGTTTGTACACTTACTCCTGTTATTTATTGTATGAACTTTGATAAGTATTCTAAGGTCTGTATTTGTGAACACCAGTTATGAACAGTAAAATGAAGTACTTATATACTGTTGAATGAACACATAGATGAGGAACTGTACCCCAGTTTGTACAATTCCAGATTCTTCTGTTCTGTGTTATAGTACTTCTTGTTCTACTGCTTTTTCTGCGCATATTTTTCCATGCAATATTCTTGCCCCCCGCTGGCACCCTGTCTCCCTGACACCTGTAAAAGTAGTGAGATTTTTATAAATTATTAGTTCTGGAGTGCATTCGTAGAAGGCAAGGCCATACAGAGATTTATTTGCAAACCCACAAGGTGCACTGAAGTGCACAGTGTAGCACCGTATGTGTGTGTGTGTGTGTCCTCATGGAGAAACCTTTGTTTTAATTTAATCTGTATCTCCTGTTAACAGTGACATGATACTTGCTTTCTTAAGGGATCTTGAAAAGCTGAGGATTACACAGACAGGTCCTCCCATGCTATAGGGCACTGTTTGAAACAACCATCTACTAACACTTCACCCAGTTTTCTTAGGACACTTGTGTGGTAGAGAGGGTGATGTAGTGGTAGATGGATGAGGAGTTAGTGTTCAAGCAGCAAAATAATAGCTATAATCCTGAAGCAATAGGTAGAAATCTTAGTCTGTTCCACTTAACTGACACCACTTGGTGTTAGGCATGAACAGTATCTAGACCCTAGGTGTGTCAAGAGACAGGCTAAACTCTTGACTGGTGACTAATTATGTTAAAATGTTTATTCTTTCACTTCTTAAGTGCTTTTACTTCATTGCAAATACACTGAGGAAAAAAATACAGGCAGTTTGACTATCTCTGCCCTGTTTCCATCCTTTATAACTTGTTTTCCTCTGGGCTACGCTGCAGTGGCAAAGCAGTGGGCACTGCTGATGGAGACACAGGCCCTTATAGCCCGCAGAGCGGATGCTTCCACATAGCACCAGTGCCTCCATCCTCAGGTCAAGGGACACATTTCAGTGAATAAAAAGACCAGAACTGACCTCTTAAACCCTCAGCCTTAAGCCTTAAAACACCAAAGGGAAAGTGACTCTGATGGTCCTGTCATGGTGATTGCCTGCCCGGGTGAAACTGGGACTAATGAGGTCTCAATATTGCACTCGTTACTCAGGCAAGACTTTAATTAACTGAGGTGTCAGGCCCTTACTGCCTTATCCTCAAGCACCTTCTTTCTTGTGTGATGCTTCCTTTCAGTTTCCAATTTTCAAATTGATTACATTGAATGCAGGTTTCTTCATTTTGTTATAATAAAAATCTTTACTTTTAAGATAAATGGAAATTGTCTATCTTGGTTCATCTTGGGATAATCCAGTGCATACTGTTGGCACTGCGAATTAATAAATAATATCTTGCCTGCTTTTTTTTTTTAATAGTGAGAAGAAAACAAAATTACAGTGAAGAAATACTGTGTTGTGGGTTTTTTTGTTTGTTTGTTTGTTTGTTTGTTTTCTTCTTCCTGTTGTGCTAACTGCTTATTAGTTCAAGCCCATGTCTGCCAAGCCCTGTAGAATAAGTTTTTTCAAGTAGTATCTGTCACTTCTAACAGCTTGTGTAGATTACTGTGGGAGATTGCTGTGTCAAATTTCTTTTGACTCGCCTCTAGTTTCAAAAGTATTTGTGTGTTCTTGTCTATTAAGAATGAGTCTGCAAAAGATCTATATGCAAGCCTTCGTATGACAGACAAGAAACCCTTCTCGGACTATGAGCAAATCAATGTCCTGCCCTCGAAGTCATCCAAATCCCAGAATGTAGCTCTCTTATAAACTTATAAATTGCAGGAAAGTGCTGCATCATTTTGCTATGCACTGGAATAGTGTTTTGTTCTACAAAATGAAGCTGCCTAATAATGAGGTTAACCTAAGGTTTCTTTTCTCTTTCTTTCCCTTCTGCCCCCCTTCTTTCCTATAGCTCATTGGCAGGATGCCTTCAGACTTTACTGACCTTTATATTACTTTTTTGTTGCTGCTGTTCAATATAGTGGTTGGAATTAGTTATTCTGAGACTTCATTGAAATCTAGGAAATTTCATATTAAAAAAAAATAATTGAGGTTTATGTGTTGTAAATTACATACTGTTGAAGGATTCAAAAGCACTTCTGTTTTGAGAAATCAGCTGTTATATTCTACTGTGTCACAGTAGAATCACAATCAAAGCTGATGGGTTTAGGATCCTAAATAGCATAGGTTCTCTTAAACAATTTAACTGCTGACTCTTGTATTAGCTGGGGAGAGGTAGATGAATCCAAGAAATGTGGAATATAGCATTTAGTATGAGCAGAGGGTATTCACAATCAAGGAAGCAACTTCAGAGGATACAAAGTCATTTTTGTTGCTTATACAGCTCTAATACCTGAGATTGTATGAATGATCATCCTATCCAATCTCCTTACACTAAGATTTTACAAAAAAAATTGAAGTAATAGACAGTCACAGGTGGTTACTGCTGAATACTAGTGAGGTAGTTCCACAGGTTTCTGACACTTACAGACAACTCTTGAGAGTTGATGTCGGGGTGTGTGAAATGACCCACGTGTCCGTCAGCATGCTGGAAAACACTTGCAAAGTGTTGCTCCTTCCCCAGTTGTCATCTTATACTGGTGATTTAAGTTAATTTTGTGGGTGAATTTAGCTTTTGCATTCTTATTTTCCAGCATGCTGTGTTTTTAATCTCTGTATCAATGTAGTGACATTTGCAATTTGGCGTTCCCCAGTTTGTACATGGCAACGGCCATCTTCATTTCCTAGTGTTTCCAAAGATCAAGAGAGAGCTTTGGCTGTCAGGTCTTTCGTGCGCCCTCCTCGCAATAACAGCATTTATTGTTTCTACCACAGTTTGTTAGTTTTGTAATATCAAATAAGCTGCAAGCTCATTTGTCATCTTTCCACTCGCAAGACGATTTATAATTTATTATACTTTAAATGCTTCCTATAGGTATATGCAACTGAAAGTTCATTATTATATGTTACCTAATCCAATCAGGAAACAGAAAATAAGCCAATCAAGCTATTGTTGAGTGTGGCATGAGAAAGATGCCAATTTTGGGGGAGAAAATTACTTAAAAAAAATCTGTAGACTTATGATCAGGTCTTCCATATACAGACATCTCTTCACCTGGAATAAGACAGGACCTATTTTCAAATATGGGTGACAGAGTTAGCTATTTTTTCAGTTCAAGTCACCATTTACTGGCATATGAAAGATATTAACAAGGTAGAAATGAAAATTAGAGCTCTTTGTGCTGATTTCCTGTTATGGAAGTGATTTACCCAAATTGTTCCTCTGTTAACTATAAATGTGCATGGCTCTAATTAGGACAGGGGAATTTTGTCCGTTTATACATGATTAAAAATCTGTCCCATCCATATCAAGAAAGGAAGAGGACAGGAGTCCCTTTATGCATTGTTGATATTATCCTAACCTTTCTTTATTTTTGGTCATAAAAGTTCTCTCCAACCATATCTTGGCAGAATATCTTGCATCTGGCTGAATGACACTGATGAGTGCTACCTCTAGAGTTGCTATTAATATAGCTTGGTGATTTGTCTAGGGAGCAGGAGTTTTAGGGCTGCTAATAAACCTAGATTTCTGAACTACACAGACAAATATCTTGAAAGGTTTCTTTTTTCTTTGTGGGATGATTTCTTCCCCCTCTACAGAAGAAGTAAGAGAACTGACAATATCTATCCTGCTCCAGTTTGCTTATTAAGTTGTGTACCTGAAGTCTGTGATGGATGATCTGCTGAGAAGAAAATCAGGAGGTTTTTTTTGGGGGGATGGGGAGTGCAAACTTCATTTGCAGTTTTTATTATTATTAACTGATGATTGAAATAGAAAAAAACATGTGCAGTGAATATTATCGTTAGTCCAAATATATCTGTGGGTATTCCCTAATACCCTGTCATGGGCATTTCTTTCCTTTCCATCTTAGGAAAGAAAGGAAATGTCATCTTTGGCAATGCAGCATAAGCAGCCCTTCTCACCCACCAGAAAGCAAAGCGGAGCTGCAGGTAATGTCACTGCTGCTGGACAAATCCTTGCAAGGTCCTGAGGTGCAGTTTCCCAGGGAGTTGCTGTCCTGAGGCACTCTGCCCTCTGGGATTGCTTCTCATTTCAAGTCTGTGTCTTTTAAACTACGTTGTGATATATCTTAAGTTTAGCATTAGATGGTACTGGGAAGTAAGGAAGATTAAATAACCTAACTTCCTCTAGTATGTTCTGTTCTTAATGAATTTCTTAACACCTATGCTTAGTACAGGCTTATTTAGTTGCCATTAGAGATGTGACATCAGTTTCAGATTTAAGAACTCACTAATTATTTTGTCTATGTCTCACAGGTTAACTGGCTGATTACAGATAGAAAATGCAGGTCTGGTTCATTCAAGCTAATTAATTAAATCCATCAAGATTAGTTGGGCCAAAATAATAGATGGCAAGCTTAGGACTGTTCTGAAAATACTCGCATAAATTTGAACACTTCAAGGAACACTGATTTTTCAAACATTAGAAGAATTATGCAAATACAAATGACAATATGCTGAAAATCTAGTTTCTTAAACTCATTAAAACATTCAGTGTGTAAAAATCACTAGGCAAGTAGTTGGTATTTTACTTTATTAATTAAACCAGAAACAAAGATGATGGGAGGGATTATTGGGTAAATTGCTCGGAACAGAAATTGATGCATCTTTCTTGCTCTATAACTTAAATTAGAAAAAACTTTCACATTTATCAACCTACTTATTCTTTCCCAAATGGACATGTATTTATTTTCCCCTCTAAAAGTGCTTACTTTAATAATAAGAAAGCATATTCAGTTTTCAAATACTGTCATAAGCAGTCAGGAGAAATTAGGGAAAGAGGTTGGAGTTGCAGCCTTTGGTGAGATATTTTACTGGGAGAATGATAAGATCAACTTTCTGGCCCCCAAAAGACAGCTACCTTGGCTAAGTATCTAAACAGGTCTTTGTGTCGATCAGACCATATGGACCAGGCAAATAATCTGTTCTGTTGGAACTCAGTGTTGTTTTGACTTAAGCCTTGCAAAGCTTGTTATCAATACACAAAGGTGGGTTTTCTTTTTAAATGAAGATTGTTTGCTTCTTTCTCATGGATCTTCCCTCTCTTATGATTATAGTGTAAGATGTGTAGTCTTCCATTCCTATGAATATACGGCTTCTTTGAATAAAGATGAGAGCGACTCTTTGTCGCTATTGCCTTCCTTATATCACTAACCAAGATGTTTGCAGGAGGTTGGCTTTGTGCTATGTCTAAAGAAGGTTTTTCACATTGAGTTTTAAGGAGATGAGATGAGTTGTATGTATCACTTTGTATGCATTGGTTAAAAAATCCTTGCAAGCTAATGCAACCCGAGATTTCAGAATGAAGCATTTCCTGGGAGTCAGCTCTGGAGCCAGCGTGCAAAGTGTAAAGCATCTTTATACTCGCTGATGAGGGGGTGAGTGTTATGAGTTGCCTCCCTGTTTTCTGTGCATTTCAACCATATTTAGAAACGGTAGGTTTTCATTTAGTGTTTTTAAACTAAAGAGAAAATAAGCACTAATAGCTGCAGAAGTGTTAATGTCTGTTACACTTAGCTAAGTTTTCCCATGTTGGGATAGCTCCCTTCCCGCTGCCCTGGGTGTTCTGTGCCCCTCGGCCTGGGAAAGCTCCGTTCAGCCAGAGCAGAGCTGCAGGTGTCTCGCTGGCCTAAAGGACGGGCTCGGTTCCTCCGGCCCTCGCTCCTTCCCCACGTAGCCCCACGAGAGCTTTCCACACAAGGCATTTTGCTCAAAGCTTTGGGGTCTAAAAAGACAATATCCATTAAATTTCTATTGCTTTCTTTTATGTTCAAGTAAAAGCTAGGTTTCTGCACCACAAATGTACAGTATAAGGCAGAAAACAGCCTTTTAACACCATTCTGTTTTGATTTTACAAGTGAAATTGCAGAGATTCTGTTCATTCCAAGCAGCCCAAACTCAGCAAATGTTTCTGTTGGAATGTGAATATCACGAAGGTTCTCTTAGAAGCTAGCTATATGTTAAGCAATAGCCACAAGTAATAAAATATTTGCTGTAAATATTTGATGTGCTCCCAGACCTCAGTGTGGTTCTTTAACATGCGGTGATTCGTTATTACAGCTGATTTCCTTGGTTGTTTCCCAGGAAGGATTTCAGGCTGTGGTGCTTTAATCTGAGGCTCCCTTGGGAACGTTCCAGCCTTGCCACAAATTTTGAATTATTCCCTAGTTAAAACCCAACTGCAAAATTAGTATAAAGTTATGTTTGCTTCTGCATCAGGTGTGTAGTGGTAGAGTCCAAGGAATGACATTGCTGTTCTTTGGGTCATTTGAGATTTGATGGAAATGCTACCCGAATTAAATATCTAACTTGAGAAAGCATACATGCTCCAATTGCACTGAAGTTCCTAGTAGGGTGTTTTGTTGTTTGATGCCATTTCGATTTTATCTGTGATGTTTTCACTTTTCGTTCACTTGGATAATTTTTTGTTTGCAAAGGACTGATGCTAACTTGATGGAAGATGCAGTTTGTATAGTAGGAAAAAGCATCCTTCTGAATAGCTTATGTCAAATAATGTGTCAATAGTGGGTGTTGTGGATCCCTCTGATTTCAAAAGCAGTCATTTTGACAGAACAGGAAAAATTCCTACAGAAATACCATCACTTATTACTAAAGCAAACTCCCTTTTTGTTTAGGTTCAAGAAGAAGTTCTAGACTGCTTTTAACGAATAATATCATGCTATTTTAACTTTGTTTTTTGCTTCTCCTTTTTGAATTATGATTTTTTTCTTTAGTAGGTAGATATTATAGTATTTGTAAGCAATTTTTAACGAACTGAAATTTCTGCTCTGAAATTAAAACACTTTAGTAAAATTTTACAATGTTTTCTGCATTAGTTTGCCTAAATTTCCATATGATCATACCATATCATCAAAAAGGCACCAACCTGTTATCCAAACATAGCATCCTTACCAAAATATGTTTGTTTTCCAAAGTACCTGCACATTTTTGCCCTTTGTTGCCTTGAATAAGCTACAATGGCAAACACAAGAATGGGTCAGCTTCTAAGATGGTCAGAGAGGCTTCATTTTACTTCAATGAAGTAAATGAAACTACTACAGTACATATAAGCAGAGGATGTAGCCCGGTTGCTCTGGTGTTTTTCGCTAGAGCGCAGAGGTTTTGATTCTCTGCTGCTGCTTTGCGCGTGGCTGTGCGCTGTGGTCCAGCTCTTGGACTAGCGTCGGTGATTGCAGCCCAGTGAAGAGAGTCAGCACCGCTCACAAGTGTCCTTTGTGCCAGAATGAAACTAGGTAATTGAAATTTCTGCTCATCGCTTCAGGTGGAAAGAGGACTGGTTCATCTGAAAAGGAATTGCATCATCCGTGACACTTTAAAAAAACTCATTTGTTTTACCCATCCAGGATGCTTAACCCAGTGGTTAACTGGTGACCCAGTTGAGAGTAACATCTAGAATGACATAAAACCCGTTTGTGAAAATTGCTTGAACTTTACTGTGGTCCTTTTAATTCACAGCTGTGTCCCTTATGCAGAAAGCAGAGATTTAAGGGAGTTGCCTCCAAAAGTTCTGGGAGAATACTAAAAGAGGTATTCTAAGGATGTAAATGTTGAACATTTACGTGTTCAATATAAATGTTACACGTCCCCCAAATTGCTATTCTATTGTGCAAAAAAAACGACCACCACCAACAAAAAGTTAATAGTCCTTTATAGATTTTACCCTGGAAATGTGTAAGATTGTAATACTGTAGTTACTTGGTACCACTCAGGAGGACAGCTGTTGATTTTTTTGCTTCTTATTCACCTTTTGCATGCCACAAATGGTTTTGTAGACTACCATCATAACTCCTGTTGGACCTCTCCATTTTAGGCTGTAGCATCTTAGTCCGCTGAGTCACTTTTTATGTGCTATGCCTTTCTTTTTTGTCTCTCTCTTCTGAACCTTTTGCAGTACTACTTGACCCTTTCTGAGGAGGAGGAACCTGGGTAACCTGCATTATTCAAGATATTGGCATTCAATGGATGTATGCGGAGATACAATGATTTTTTTAATCCTGCATTGTTTGGTTTATTGACTGCCTTTTAGTAGAAGTGAAAGAAATAAGGATGTGTGCTCTAAAGTACAGCAAGAGTAGGTACAATTGTGTAACTTCTCCAACATCTTTGTTTATCCTTCCTTGAAATGAAACAATAACATAGCCTTTTTCCTTCTGTCAGGGACAGGTTACGCCAGAGTAGGTTGACAACACTTTAACTGAGATGAGTGAATGTATAGAGGGTGTTTCAGGAGGTGCTCTTGGGTTTGCATATGGGCATTAATTAAAAGTATATTATTTTTCTGGAGACTTCTATTTTTTTTTTCTTGCTTCCAGCAGTAGCAGATAAGTTGCCAGAAAAAATGGTCCTGCTGTTTTAACAGAATTTTGTTTCTCCTGGCACCAGCAATCAAAGAATTAGTATATTTTTACATTTTGCGGGTGGAATATTTCCCACTAGCATTGCATTCAGAGGTAAAGAAACCAGGCTGCAAACTACTTTGTCCCTCGGCGTGAAAGGAGGGGATTGGAGGGACCTTGCTGGAGTTTAGACTTCATGCTCTGGAGAGAGGATCCAGCAGGGACGTTGTCCTGGCGTCTCTCTGTAGGGACGCGCAGGATGCAGCGCTCTCCGCTAGCTGAGTGTGATGGAAGCCCTCAGCCCTCTCTCCCTTGTGAGCACTGCCGAGCTCCTCACTTCACACCAGGAGTGCCTGGGTATTCCGATACTGACTAATCTTGCGTCGTGCCTGGTCCAAGTGGCAGCAGGAACATAAGGAGTACATCCACTCTCATTAGACAGCCAACCCAGTTATGCATACAGAAGTGTGGACAATTTCAGAAAGCTGCTGGCAGCAGATGCTTGGCTGGTGTAAAGTGTCTTCGGTGGGTCCTGCGATGACACGCACCAGCTGAGGATCTGTCCTCAGTTATGCAACTGGGACGTCAGATGTTTGTGCTGAAAGCTTTTGAGATGCACCGCTGCTAATTTAAAAAGGAAATCTTAATCCTTTCAGAGCCTGCCTCTTTCAAGCCTTGTAATGACACACTGATAGTTTTATTCACTTCGTCAAAACAAAGCCTCAGATGTACAACATTGTGACTGACACAAACAAGGAGTTGCCATATCTCTAATCACACCAGAATTTTGAATCTATGCAATTAGTCAAGCCATAGTGCTTTAGAAATGTAAGAGTTTTCTGTGAGCAATGTATCTTTCAAGTCATCAAATAATATGGACTGTGTGATCAAAAAACCTGACTAGTTTTCTAAGCTACTCAAGCATCTTCCTGGTATTTCATATATGCATGCAAAAAGAGCAGAAAGCGGGCAGCACTTTGTTGATATTTCTTCTGAAGAAGTTCTTACAGAGTCCTTGCGCCTCTAATTTTGTCAGATCTATTAATTAGCAGTGAAATTGACTCTCCACAAAAATATTTGTTCAAATGCTTTGTACAGGCTGCTTTAGATAGTTGTGGGAAAAACTTCCTTTTATCTGAGGTTTGTATTGCGCTTCCTCGTAAAGTCCTTTTTGTTAACATTTTCATTCGCTGCTTTCACTGAAAACTGAGAATAAGGCATTAGGCAGTAATTTTGCTTTCCAGCAATAATAGTAAAAGTACTGTCGTACCAGTCTGCAGTAAATTTAGTTATATAGCATTTTCCATGTTCTTATGGTACTTTTTGCCATGTGCGCCTGCCAAATTTGGTCTTGAAGATCCAGTTTTTGCAAAATAATACATTTTTTTTTTTTTTATAAAAGTAGATTTCAGTATTCAGCATAGGATTCTGACTGGCCCAGGAAAGAAATAACACTGTTGCAGCCTCATGGAGTGCCCAGCTATTACCTATCTGAACTTATAGTTAGTAGCAAATACATGACCTGTTCACATAAGAAACATCCTGACGAGACCTTGCAAAAAGTAAAGAAAAAAAAATGGAAGAACCGTTCATGTGTATAAATAGAAACCTAGGTATTTTTCTGATAAAGAGAAATCATTAATATTTCTGTTCAAAAGGGAATTTACACCAGAAAAAGAATAAATTTGTAAGATAGTTGTAGTAAAATATTATTCTAAATTATCTATCTGTTTATAGCTTTCATTACAGTTTTAAATGAGATTGTTGTCTAGAGAGCTTGAAGGTTCTTGAAGGGTTTTTTTTAAGGATGTACTACTTAACAGGTGTCATTTCTGAACTTTAGGATTTAATGTGTGTCAAGGCAAAGGTCTAGTACTACACAGAGTAGTTGAATAGAGACTCATACACTGATAGGGCTTAATTATTGCAAGTCTCTGCGGGTAAAACTGACACTGCAAGTTTTTAATTTTGCTTTAATCTGTTCTATGGTTTTTAATTCATGCTACAAAATCCCATGTATTTTCTGTTATTACTGCTATTCTGTAAGTTTGCACCTCTTTAGTCCCAATACCCCATCAGCACTCCAAGATTTCATCATTTTCTCTCCAGCTGCAGCTCTGAAGTATCAAAAATCTGAAGACTTGAAATATCCATGAACACCCAGGGAAAAGGCCTGCTACTGTATGAGCAAAATGACCTTATAAATAGCATCATTTGTGGGCTATTTTAGGCACCACATTCAGATGCGATTTCTGGAAAACACAATGCTGCAGAGAGGAATCCAAGTCATTTTAGGATCTATGGAGGAAACAGGTGGGCGAAAGCAGCAGCAGGAGTTGGGAGGTCATGAGCTAAATAAACGCTCCACGGGCAAAACTTTTGCTTCCCTGCTCTCTGATCTTGGCCAAAGTGTATCAAGTAAAATCCATCGGAGAAAACATCACCTGTTTTAGCTGTTAGCTGGCGATACATCTGCTCTAGTGAGTCCTGCTAGCAGAAAGCCTAACATAGCCTCTGGGGCTGCCAACTGGAGCTTTCTCTGCAGGTTGCCCAGAGGGATTGTCAGCAACAGCCGCTTGTTTGGATTTGTCATTTCCATAGCAGCTGTGTATCTTAAGACTGTCCCATCATGTGAGTTTTCTTTAAATAGTAGACTAGTTTAAAATGAGGGATAAACTCTTGGTCGCAAAGGTGGAAATACTGTCATAAATGAGAAGAATGAAATAGGAAAACGGAAAATTTAAAAAGCACCTGAAAGTAATATTTTCTCCAAATTGCTCTATGAATTTGAGACTTTCCTCAGTTTTCCCAGCTCAGAGCTGATTCCACAAAGTTCCACAGTCAGAGACATGTCCTTGAGAGCAGATGTATAAACTGAACTTGGGAAGATTTAGCCCCACTTGCTCTAGGCACCCTTTGATTTGACGTTTTCTCTCTTTGTTAGTCTCCAGTGGGTCTTTTGGTCTCACTGCCATTATTTTCCTGTTTTATACAAAACAAAAATTACCTCGATAGCAAGTATTTCTGATACTATTTACCTGGTTTCTTTTCCCTAATTGCATTGCCTGGAATATTTATTTCTCCTGTCTCAGGGAGCATTCTCTAAATATGCTTTGCCATTTTAGTCCTTACTTAGCACATTTCTTCTGGTTGAAAGACTTTTTTTTCCAAGCTCCTGCTTTTGTTTTTTTTTTTTTTTTTTTTTTTTTTTTTTTTTTTTTTTTTTTTTTTTTTGTTTTTTTGT
>JAWLRI010001095.1:184294-194881 GCA_034781795.1 Crypturellus tataupa
CTCTTCTCCAGGCTGAACAGGCCCAGCTCCCTCAGCCTCTCCTCATGGGGCAGATGTTCCAGGCCCCTGATCATCCTTGTAGTCCTGTACATTAAACGTAGGTTAGGAAACTAATAAGCGTTTTTCATTGTGATGATAGAAATCAGCTTTAGCGTTGAAATGGTTATTTAAATTACTTTCATCAGGGTCACCCGTTCTCAGTTTTGAGAATCCTGTGATGATAAAAAGTGCTGCTCTTGAGAAACATTCATGCTGCTTCAAAGACAGTGTGTTTTTCTGCAGAAACAGATGTGTTCACACACAAGCAATTACAAAATTAATGTCTAGCCCAGAAGACGGGTATTTGCAAGACAGATGTGGGCTGGCATGTATTTACATACAAATCAGACATGTTTACAGACGAAGCTTCCATACTGTGGGTATTTATCCTCACTTGGATGTTAAACCACTGCGATCTCCCTGCTATAACTGGTAGTTCTCCTAAGGCTTTTACTGCACTGCCCTCAGCCTCATGAACGATACAGAAATTACCTGACCTGATTCTGCAATGTAAGTGTAAATCAGGAGCATCTCCCCTGAAGTCAGTAGGATTATGTCACCATAAAAGTGGTGTATGTGAGATGAGATACAGAACTGTGAGATAAATGACTGTAAAGCTGCCATTGAGCTATAGACTCTCTTGGCATAGCTGGTCTGTAAGATGAAGAGACAGTGCACGACAGTTTTAAAATCAGAACAGAGAGAGTGAAAAGAAAGATTTAGATGAGACATCACTAAAATAGCAAAGTTGAAGGTATTGTTTAAAATGGGAAACTAAAGATCATTGTAAACTTTCTGAAGAATCAATGGTTGCTCCAAAAGAAGGCAAAAATGGGTATCTTCCCCATTATGTTTTCTGTTTGAAGGAGTAGGAGGATCAGCTTTAAGTTATAGATTCTATTGAAATGATTTTTTTTCCACGAATCTCATTTTTCTATTTGTCTTAAACCTGATTGCCACTCTGCTGACTGTGCTAGAAGGGATTCTTCATCATTCTAACTCATGGATTGCTTTTATTTTTACTGAAATCCATTTAATGCAGGTATTGCATTCAGTTATTACCACCTCCTCCTAATAGGAAGTGGAAAAACACACGATTCTGAAAATTTGTCTGATTTGTTTTGAGTTTCTGATTGATTCATTCATGTAGAGAATGAGGGTGTTGCTGGAATACCTGAGCTTCAGAGGAGTCAATATTTGGAGATGCTTATTTCTTTGTTGTGTGGAGGATTAGAATGTACTTTCATGGTATATTGAGTATGTTGTGAAATGCTTTAAGTGCCTTGGATGATTCAGATGTGAGGAAAAGATTCAGATTCAGTGTCTTTAATTTATCAAACATATATTTTGTGTAAATCTTAATTATATCAATTTTAGATGCCATCTTAGTGAATTTTTAGAATATTGTCCTGATCCATCTTGATTCAGTTATGATTAAGCACATAGCTTCTTTAAGCATGAACAATCCTACTGAAATCTCCTAATAACAGTCTTCCAGTTCATACAAGCTCTGTGATTGCGAAAGTGTGACCTACATTTCTATGAGTGATGTATGTTTATTTTCTCTGGGAGCTCTGATTTTTAGTCTGGAGATAGTGCAGAGTCACTAATACAAAGGGTTGTGTGTTTGTTTTTGCCTTTTTTTTCCCCTTATAACTGCCCCTCTTTCCCTTTTTGGAAGGCGCAATGCAAGTTTTAAAGGAACAGCCGGAAGAAATGCTACATTTTTCATTCCAGTGATGCATACAGAAAGGGAAAGACTGCTGAGTTGGACACAATTTGCTGTTTGTCACTGCCTAAAAGCATTAGCAGCGCGAGATTATACAAGTCACCTGCTGAAAGAGCAAAAGATCATACTTTAGATTCTGGCAGAAATGTGGCAGATTTGTATCATATACTCTGCATTAAAAAAAAAAAAAGATTTCTTTGGATGATAACTTTTATGGTGTCCCTAGGAAGAGCACATATGTTTTTTCCATGGGTTACCACAAGCCTTTTGAACTGTTTGGTGTGATCTTTTAAAGATCTGTTTTGTTTTGGGCAAGAGAGAGGCCATTATTTTGGTATTGCTTCTGGCTTAGAGTGGTCAAATCCTTCCCTGTTTTAAATTCAGGTAGCGCACACCTCCAGCGTGATTTCTTTTTCCTGGTATGGGAAGAGTTGACTAAGACACGTAATAGCCGTAAACGTGGCCGTAAAATATGGCCGTAGAAGCAAGCTGTGAGAATGAAATCCGTTATTAAAGTTCCCCAAAGTAAGAGCACCCACTGCCTTGTGCAGCTGAATACGGTAACTGCCCCACAGTGGCCTGTTTGTGGCACATATTTGAAGCTTTTTGCTTTGCATTCATTTTACCTTTAATGATTATTTGTTTATTGGGCTGCAACTCAAGAATACAGCCGTGGCCTAGTGACGAGGGGTCTTGTCAGGAGAAATATGAAGTGGGTTTAAGTCCTTGCATGTATTAACGCTATGTACATTGAAACAAGCTCTTGCTGGGTCAGCTCCTCGCTCAGTGGCCACCTAGACCACCAGGCTCCAGAGATTTCTACTTGTGTTTTGTCTCCGCACACCTCAATCCTCAGGAGATGTGAAATAGTTTATATCAGAGGGATTATGGAAGAGCTGCCTTGGAATATTACACGGTATGGTCTCAGTTTTCAACAGGAGATGCAGGTTTGAACCCCTTCAAGCAGAGCAACAGGATTTGTTGTTTGTCTTGCATGAGTGTATGAACGAAAGGAAGACTCTTCTCAAGCTATGTTTTTATTTGCAAGCTGACCAGACAGTTGTGGTTTCTGAAAAACTGAATTCTCAGAGAAAAGGGGAATATTGGAGGGGAGGAAAAAAAAAAGAAAGAAGGCTTTAGTGGTTTATTTGGAAGCAAGCTAGTTGAAAACCTAGCTTTACTTTTTAAAAAAATAACTGGCCTTTCTAATATTATTGCTGAGCTAACTATTTTTTGAACAGCTAAAAACAAATTGATAGTGTTTGTGGTATCTATAAAAATGTTGTGGAGTAGGATGTAAAAATTAATTCCATGTTATTTTGAAATCTCTTTAGCACTCTTAGAAGAACTCTCAAATATTTGTTCAGTAAAATTATAAAACTTTTCAATCATGCCCATATTAAAATAGTATGTAAATATTTTAAATGATTTTTTGCAGCCTGCTCAAATGTTGCTGGCAGTGTGTTGCTTCTCAGCCAAACGGCATCACAAGCAGGAGGCTACAAATGAGCTTTGCTGGTGGCCTGTTTTGGCCATGTTCCTCTTCTGCAGTTGCCAAAAGCAATGAGAGCGGCTCCAGATGCAGCCCCATGAGGACCGTCTGTGGAAGGGGAATTCCTGGTGGCAAAGAATCAAAGATTCCAGTTGGCTGTGTCCTCTCGTGGGCGTCCAGAGAGGAGAAGTGCCACAGCTGCAGCACCTCTGAGCGCTGCCGAGCCCTGCCAGCGCCTGCTGCTCTAGCAGGCTGCGGAATCAGGGCACTCAGGTAGAAGATAGAGCAGCTTTTTAGAGGTTTCTCCCCTGTGCCAGTGCCTGGGTCAGTTGCCAGGTGGTCCCCAAAGGCAACCAGTGTAGGGGTGGCCTCATTTCCCTGAGTCTGATGGTTTCATGACTGCTGGGTCTGAGAGCATTTCTGGTGCTTCACAGCGATTTCCCAGCACTGTGAGCATGGATGAGGATGTCTTGCCTTGCAGGTTCTGCCACTGGCAAGCCATAGTGCCAGGACAAGCAAACGGCTCGTACTGAAATGTCATTCCTGGAAAAGACTGAATGCGAATTTGTAGCAGCTGTTTCTGCCAAATACTTTTAAAAGGCCTTGGTCTTTATTTATTCTAGCCTGTATCAGATTTTAGACCAACAGGGGTCTGAGTAGATGTAGACATACACTGATAACACAGGAGAGAGGCCTAGAAGATGTTAACCGAAGAAAAGAAAAATAAACTCCATAGAGGAAAAAAAGGAATGAATATCCTGAGATAAGCCTTAAATGAACCTTCAAGGGAACATAACAGAGAGTAAGACCAAAAAAAAAAAAAAACACCCACCCAACAAAAACAAAAAACAAATTCTAGGAGAAAAAGAATGTGTTGTCAGCTCAAGGAAAGGTAGAGACTCATTATGCAGTCTTTGTGCTCCTCCAGGAACACGATGTTTAGTTCAAGTAAGTCATTCATTTCAAACATATCGCTTTAGTTTGGAAGTTGGCACATTACTGCTAAAATCAGGGAATGTGTTTTAAAGACATTTAAAGACATTTTTTGGCTTGCATACAGATTAGAAAGTTCTTTTCTGAACTTTTTTTTTTAGCAGATATATATGATTTTTCCATGTTTGTGTTTTAGCACATTGTTTAGCTATTGGTTTTTGACTGAGCTATTGAATAATGTAGGAGATATTCCCAGAACTGGCACTGCATATGGGAATAACTGATGGGAATAACTGTATTTCAGTTCCCTTGTTTTATATCTGAAAGCATTTGGTCTTTTCTGTCTCTCGTGTTGTCAAAAGTCATCCTTCTCCTTCACGTTCCAGCCAGGAATTGTCTGGGAAAATTCTGATCATCCCATTTCCAAATATTGTGATATCTCACATTCTTTATATGAAGCAGCAAAAAAGCT
Organism: Crypturellus tataupa; assembly: GCA_034781795.1. Classification (NCBI taxonomy): domain Eukaryota; kingdom Metazoa; phylum Chordata; class Aves; order Tinamiformes; family Tinamidae; genus Crypturellus; species Crypturellus tataupa. The sequence continues at coordinate 188,960 of JAWLRI010001095.1, forward strand.
CTTTCCGTCCCATTTTATAAATAGACATTTGAGACAAAAATGCAGGCCAGGAGCTATTTTCTACTGGGACAAATCAGACTGCAGGGAAAGAAAAAAGGTATAGGGTAGCTAAACCTCTTTTAAATATGATAGAATTCACTGCTGGTCTTATATTGTACTGATCAGTACAAAGAAATGTGCTTATTAGTGCTTATTAGATTAAGTGGTTTTCTTTGGTCATCCTTATGGAATTATCTAGCTCACTGACAAATAGATATTAATGGATTGTGAGAAGCTGTGTTACTCTGCTCTGAATATCAATTTGTGCTGGTTCTTTTTCATTCCCCCTGCTTGCTGTTTTCTATATATTACCTTTACCCAGCAGATTGTTTTTAACATATGCTGGTTTCTCTTCAGGCATGGAATAAATGTCAATTAATCCCTCCTCTGTTTTATGAATGAAAATAAAACAGCCACTCAGGCCTCCGTTTTGAATCTGAATTGTGTAAAATCCAAGCAGCTCTGCATGTTATGCTCATCTGAAAAATGGAGATTCTGGCCTGCAATATTTATCTGCTGTGTGTTGGCAAAGTTTGAATGTGACGAAGGGTAAACTAATAGAGCCTGGTAAATGCAGGAATAGCTGGTGTGAATATAGGAGGGATATTAGACAGTTGTCCCCATTACCTCTGTTGCCCCTTCACGCAATTAGAGTTTTCCTTTTACCTGTGTTCTTGCCTCTTTCCTGACATCCACTTTCATTTTGAGATGAAGAGGATCCAACTTGATTTTTTTTCCTCAGATCTACAAAAAGATACTGAGTTGCCCTTACTGTACTTCTTATCAACTTATTCTTCCTAATGTGCTCTACAAAATTCCTCATAAATGTTTAATTCCAAACAATAGAGTACCGGAATAATTTTCGTGGTACTGATATGCTCTGCTGACCAACTTACCGGAGTAAAAATGCTAATATGACCCTTGGGTCAGTCATGCAGCCGTCTTTAATGTAAATTTAATAGAGTAATTCCCCTGGAGATTGAGGATGGCCGGCTTGCAAGAGCTGCACTGAATCGAGGCATCAGGATTTAGTGGTCCCTGGTTTCTAGGCTACTGTTCACCTCTGAGATCAGAAAAGACAACCACAGAAATGCATTTTCATGTTATCTGTCACGTAGACTATTGTCTGTTTTGCATGAAGAAAGCATCTTACAGGTGTCGTGAGAGGTTTAAAAATAGATAAATACTGGATTTAAGGAGTTGGGGGAAAGGCAGAACATACAGAGTTCCAGGGTCTCATTCTGAACGGTCCTTTCCGTTGTTTCTATGCATCTGTAAAGCTCAATCCATATATTGAGTATCAAATAAAATATCATATTTTTCACAAACTGAATAGATGCCTTGGAAGGCTGCCAACAAGGGAATTTTCCACTTGTGCTGCCTTTGCAGCCTCTTTCAAACCTACTGTTAAGCAGCAGGGGCACATACGCACTCCACTCCCTTTTCTATTATGCAGCTATGACACATTAAGCTCCTTGGAATGGTATTCATATTTTATCAGCTCTCCCAACACAGTTCTTTTTTTCTTCATCCTATATATCCAGATTTAGTAAAGGAAGAGACCAAAGCAGTAAAAACAAAAAAGCCCTCCGTGGATTTTATCATTTCTTTAAACTGGAATGTGTGTTTTCAGTCAGTGTCAAGGAACTTCATTATTTATCATTATATACACGGTTTGCTATTGCATCCTCTGCAGGTCATGTCTAATTTCTTACACTTACTATATCATCTTTAGTTTTGAAGAAGAACATATTTAATTCCTTAAAGTCTAGTATTAACTCTGTATATCTATGCAAACCTGTGCTGACTTGCTAATACAGTGTTATTGAGTTGGCACAGACTTTTAAAAATACCGCTTATGATTTGATAGCTTTGTTTTTCTTAAGCTCAGAATTTCTGGAAGAAATTTCTGTTGCAGCATGGAGGCAAAAATTGACTAATAATTAAAATCCTATTTGATATGGTCATCACAATCCTGTAACGTTCCAGAGAGTTTGTAAATACCAACAGAAGCTGAATTTACTAGCAGCACTCCACTAGCCTGAGCAACTAGTCAAAATTCAAGGCCTTACAAGACTACTCTGCATTGGTGAGGAAGGGGGTAGTGTGGACACTACCCATTTTGGTACAGTCTCAGTGTGTTGTTTTGTAAATAAGTCTTGTTTTTGCAATGCAAGAGAAACAGCCATCAGACGCTTTTCCTGCTCTGAAACATCAAGCACTCTACTCCGCTGCTTCGTAAGAGCTGTCCTCGAGAGGCCTTTCTCCCTCTCTCCCCATCTCACTCCCACCTCCGACTTCTGTCATATTTTAGACTTTTTTCTCAACCCATGCTTCTACAAGCTGGAAAACATTTCTCACAGGTCATCTTGGCCGTGACCCAAGCCTATTGCTGTGACCAGTAAGGCCAAGGCAGAGGTGAGGTGTTTTTTTGATGCTGAACAGCAGTAATAGCTCCCGGCACAAGGGCCTTGTATCCAAAGGCAGTCAGAGGCTCTGTTAAATATCAGTGAATACAAGAAGAATTTTCCTTACTTTCATGGATGCCAGCAAATGACTGGGATTTTGTGGGGCATTTGGTGAGATTTGTATACCAGAGGGGGAAAGAAGCAGGGAACAGGATGTGATTGATTTCCTTGCACTATTAACAGAATTTTGATGCTTGTATTTGTTGGAAATTTTGCCTGGCAAAAGAAAAAACAGCCTCTCAAAACTGGGGAGGGAAACAACAAAATCCTGAGCGCTATAGTCTCCATCCTTCTTATTTGGAGAACACTGTTGCTAAAACCAAAATCATGCAATATAGATTATCTCTTAGCAGGTGAGGGATGAATTACCTTATAGATACTGAGGAGTAAGAGTATGAGATGAAACAAGCAGTTTGGAAAATCCTTTGCCCACTGTAGGAGAAGCTAATCTGTATCTATCTATCTATATATATAGCCTTTTTTATAAGAGGCCATTGTTTTACTTTCTCCTACCAGATGCAGTGTTTCCCATCAAAATGTGTAAACAAAGTTTGAAGAGTAAAGGGTGAATATTACATGGGCCCATGGACTTGTCATGGAGTTTAGACTTCAGAGCAGTGGTCTGTAAGTGACAATGTTGCACAATTAGAATTTATTTTGGAAGGTCGTGGTGGAAGAAACTTGGCTTTTCTGTTGTAGCCTGTGAAAGAAATTCGCTTGATCGCAATGTGACCCTTTGTTGCAGTTCAGCTCTGAGCTCTTTCTGCGGGCAAAATACATGGCTAACACTTCTCACTTTGGGCAAATAAAAATGTAATTAAGGTTTACAGAATGAAAAGAATGCTGGATTTGCTCTGAGCCAGATTTTGACCTTGGATAGGTATCCTTAGATGTGTTGATTTAATTGAAACTTATCTGTAATTTTCACAACTTTCTGAGGATCAGCTTTCCCTTCATTATTCCTGAGCTTGAATTTTATGAAGTAGTTGTAAGGAGGGAGTTTGAAGGATATCAACTCACTTAGGTGTAAAGGTTCATAACCTCCTAGAGCAATTCTTTTCTTCTTTATCAGTGCTGCAAAGTTTCAGCTGTTTGTAGCAAGCAGACTTGTATATGACTTTGAAGGATTTGAGGAGGATGCTTCATATTCAGTGATAATTCTAAAGTGCACTTGTGTCTGTGTGTTGTTTTGTTATTTTTCTTGTTACTGTCTTTTATAGGTTAACCACTTCAATGTCTCTTGATTAAGATAAAAGTCAAGAAAGAGATTATTTTAATAACATGTACAGAGTGTACCTGGCTGATGCTCTGGATACAGATATAAAAAGACAAGACCAAAGGAATACACAGGTATTGTAGGAGAACACATGAAAAAGTGAGGGCAGAACCTCTGTAGTAGAGTGCATCACAACAATGTAAGCCAAAGTTCTCCTTAGCTTCTCAAAGTGAAAAGTCTGAGGAATATTGCTATGTTTGCATATGTGCACAAGTTATTTCCAGAAACAGTTATTTCCAAAACTGAAGTTTCCTATGGTCCTATACCAATTTTACAAGACTTTTTCACCCCAACAGCAACTCAGGTCACGTGGATGACTAGGAATTCACTGAAAATAAACCTTGAAGCAAAATTTCAGAGCTTCCTAGCCAATATAATTCCAGAGAAATTCCTCTGAAAAGAACTGAATTGCTCCCAGTTTTCAACAGTATGGCTAAGAAATGAATTTGGTCCTTTCTTGTGTTTACTAGGAAATATAAAACATCAAGTAGCAGTTTGTAAAATGCTTCATATTATAGGAAGTTAGGTTTTCTGTGGATGGCTCTTTTGCTTTCAGTCATTTTTTGCTAGATTGTAGTTAGAACTGTTGAAGAGAAAGAGGAGTAAGGATCTGAGGTACTGTTGCTTTCTATAGGAATCAACTTAAAGTCAGTCAGATTTGTGAGTAGAGATCAAACACATTTTTTAGATAATAAAAGTAGTCAATCATGGAAAATACTCGATTGCGCAGAGGCGTGAGGATATATTTTGTGTAAGGCAATCTAAGTTCTGACCATCATGCACAGTCTTGGACCTTGCACATTCTCATATCCTTGCAAATTCTGCTGCTTACTGGAATGAAAAGCTGCTGACAGAAATAACAGATGCATGACTCAGAGCCCGTTTATGAGAGTGAGGAAGTGTTGAATAAAAAATGTATAATGTTTACATCTGAGATTATTTTTTGAGGAGCAGAATTGCATAATAAGCAGATTAATTTTTGGAGCTAAATATGCATTTTCTAAAACCGCTTCATTAAATAAAATCGTTGCAGTTTAAGCACTCTTAGCAAGAAGTCTTCTCTGGTAAGTGGAAGCAGAATCCATGATACTTCTATATATCTAAAATGAGATTAAAACAATTTAAGTTTTACATGTTTAAAAGTTATGTTGTAGAAGACAGTTACAGAGAGCTCATAAATACAGGTAGAGCTGGTCTCAATATGAGTGTTTCAAATTTCCTTAAAATGTGGACTTACAATGGCAGTAAAGCCTGATCTTTGCCTTCTTTGGTGAGTGTAGGGAAATAATGGTGTTATGGAAAGAGACTGTGTGATATCAGAATTCTGGGCCCGTTTCTCTGTCCAACTTGCATAATGGTTAGAATAAAATGATAAGAGTAAATGTTGGTTTTATCTAAAATGACTAGCAAAATAATGCTATTTACTAGAGAGCATTTGATAAAACAAGAATAACTTGATATGCTTTGCAGAAATAAGCATATTTCAAACAGGAATAAATGTCTTGAAGATGTATGAAATTATACCTTTTTATTTGTGAAGTTTATTATCGTCTTTATCCTAAAGCTTGTATAGAAGTTCATATTGCAGCTATTAAGGTCGTCAAACAATGAGACAAACCAAATGACCTTCTCCATGCCTACTACTAAGCAAGACATCTTAGGACATTGCAATAGTTGCTAGTAGTATAAAAATCATGCTTTATGAGGTAATGACTACCACTTTTTAATGATATACTCAGGAAGAATATTCTGTTATGGAATTTGGAGTATTGTTTTCACAATTCCAGGGTCTGGAGCTGTTCCAGACCCTCTAAAAGCATTTTAGAGTTTTTTTATGAGAATAGTAGGGATTCAGACCTGCAAGGTACATGGTTTTCCTTGACTGTAGTTAACCAAGACCACCACCACTTTTTCGCTCTCTATAGTTGCCACATAATGAGCTTCAAACATACAGAATCATAGAATCATAGAGTCATTAAGGTTGGAAGAGACCTCTAGAGGTCATCTAGTCCAACCCCCCTGCACACGCAGGGTCACCTAGAGCACGTGGCATGGGACTGCGTCCAAGCGGGTCTTGAAGATCTCCAGAGGAGACTCCACAACCTCTCTGGGCAGCCTGTTCCAGGGCTCTGTCACCCT
>JAWLRI010001095.1:194981-217178 GCA_034781795.1 Crypturellus tataupa
TGAGAATCTACTTGAAACTGTTTTAGGTGGAGAATGTAATCTTTACTTGATAATTTTATTGTAACAATAGGTCACATTACTTGATAATTTTATTGTAACAATAGGTCACATCTTCTGGATGTGGACACTTGAGCAGACTTCTAGGAATTCAATTTTCAGTGGATTTTAGATATGAAGAAACTGTCTTGGAACCTGAGCTCCAGTTATTACTGTGCTCAGTAAACATTAGTAGTATTGTATTACCCAAGTAGGGGGTGATATACATTCACTGAAATATTAGAAGAGAAATGATACTCTCTTTGTGACCATGAAGTTATAGCCATATATTTAGGTAACTGTCACTTCAGTTCACTTGGAAATAAATAGGGCCGATACCTCAATTTCCCTCACCCTTTGTATATTTTTTGCATTATAGAATGTATTCATTTTCCAGAACATTTATCTGTGACTTGGAAGAAACCGATTTCTTCCAAGGTTTGCCATCAGCTTCAAAATATGTATCAAAGTATAAAATGTCTTGGGTGTAAAATTATGTCATTTTCAGGTCTTGCTGAATAACTTTCTCCAGGTATTTTGTTCTATCATTAGAAAAGCAAACAAAAAACCCACCTCTGGATTGTGTCTCTAGAAATACATCTTGCTCTACTCATTGCAGATGTGAATAGCTTAGATGAAATAAGCTCACTGCATTTCCACAGTTTTGGGAAACAGAACTTTGCTGAAGTGGAGATGATGGAAGTAGTCTAGAAATAAACTGCTTCTGTTCACTGCTTTGTAGCTTTTTATATCAAATAACAGTGCTTTCCTTGCAGAAAGAAAAACATTCATGATATACATACCAATGTGCACAAATTACTGTATTCCACTGTAAGAACCTGGGTTCTTTCTACAACATGACTGAGGAGCCAAATACCCGAGACAAATATATTTCCCCTGGTAAATGACTTGCACCACTGTCTGCAAGGCTGGCAAATGTGCAGGATGTGGAAGTGAGGCAACCACTGTGCCCTTAATACCTTTGAAATGCCATATAGTGACAAATCTACTCTTCTGCATATCACTGCATTTTCCATGTTTCATTCTTTTGGAGAAAATGTCCTGACAATAGACATCAACAATGGCAGAATGGTTAATCAATTAATCTAATAATTCATACCGCTATTGATAGCCCTCAACTGCCTAGAGGTTTTGAGAACAGGTCTTTGTTGTTGTTGTCTGTGAGAGTTTTAGATTTCCTTTTAATTTTTTTTTTCGGTACAGGTATAACTGTATATGACATAAAAGTGACAGCCTGAAAATAGAAAGGAAGGAGGGAGAAAAGATAGTCTGCTGTTAGTAACTACTACATAAACTGAATTGTAATTTTTAAAAGCAATTATTTTCTGTGTAAGTTATCTTTTCTTGCAAGTTATGATAGAACATGACAATTCATTTTACTGTAATTTAATAACAGAGCTCATCAAATGATGTATGGTGGAGACCGGGAGAAAGAGACAGAAGAGAATTGTGGATAATGATAAGATGACGACCAGTAAAATAGAAGTTTGTCTGCTTTTCTACTGACTTCAGTGATCTGAGTGAAACACTCAAAAGGAGAAAGTTGGATTCATTAAGGATAATAGCTCTAACTGTGGCACAGTACATGAAAATGCAATCACAGGAAAAGGAGATCTTTGTGAACAAAGTGAGGCCTTTGGAGAGCAAACCTAAGAAGGAATGTGCATAAAGACTGTTTTTGATTCATGAAAGCAAGGAGCAGAAAAAAAAAGTGATGCAAAGCAAGAAGTAAGATCCTTAATATTGCATTTGCAGGTTATTTTTTGGTGAATTGCTATGTTTTCAAGCTAGAGGGTCTGGTGAGATGATAGTGCTTACATCCAAAAGAGAGCTTAATGGTGATGTATAAAAATATTTCTGTGATTAAGGCATGAGTGGATAAAAAGCTTTATAAGTTTGCTATCTTGCATCTATTTATCCATATACTTGAAACTATATACAAAATTGAAATGTATGATTATTCCAGATGAAAACTGCATCAAACGCAGGTGTTGTAAGATCCATGGTAATATACGTCTTGAAAATGCACATAAACGTTTCAGGAGAGCTGAATGTAGCTCTACTTTCATTGCGTTTGACTGAAATATAGTTGATATGTGATGATAAGTAAAGTAAGAAACATGAACAAGGGAACCGATGCTGTAGAAAAAAGCCACATCTGAATCTGTACAGAGGTGCGTGACTGGTACAAATGATACATAAAAATAGTTGAAGAAATCCTATACCTCCAGGATAAAATGGGAATGCTCTAAAGAAATGTTTACTTGGGCAAAACTGGTATTTAAGAAGGATTATAAAATATGTCTCATGGGAGTTTTGATCTAAAAGGCATGGAAGTTGAGAAATGACTGAGGAGAGCTGAGAGATGTACTTGTTGAAAAGGAATTGAACTAATTTTTTCCTGCCATACTTTAAGTAAAGATTGGAAGCTTCGGGATTTGGCTTCCGGAGAAAGTTGTTGGTCAGACTGGGCAAAACTTTCAAAAATCAATTTCCATAATTATCACATGAAGCTAGTCTTTTTGTGCACTCTCTGTACACATAGACTAAAGTTACACAGTATATTCTTGGGGATGTCTGAATTCTGTGATTCTTTATTTCCTTCTTCCCTCCCTCCTGCTGCCATTCTGCCATAAAAAAACAGAACAATTCTTGGCCTTTGTTGTGGTCTCCACAAAGCCATTGGATCCGACTGTGTGAGTTACTTGCATATCTAGGAGATTTCTGCTAAAATATAAAATACCATGACTTCTGTGGCTTCAGTCGGTTTCAGTGTGGTTTCAGTTGGTATTTCTCATGCCTGAGCTGACATCTTCCTGATATAGTGTTTTCTGCAGGATAAGGAAAGACCTCAGCAAACGTACAAACAAATCTGAGGACAGTTTGAACATCCGTGTTCTTTTGGGCTGAATGGAACCGCTGGAGCCTCTGGACAATTGCCTGAAAAACAATATCCAGCCACTAGCAATATTCTGTTTGAATTGCTTTTATTTACAGATTAAAGAGTACCACAGCATGCAGATTAGGGCATTTTTGGCTCTCTGATGATGACTACGCTTGTTCTTTTCAAATACCTGAGCGTATACACATTTTTACACATTTACTAGCTCACACTTTTCCTGCAGGTTAGGGATACTGGAGTTTTCTTTTGCAGTTAGATGTTTTGGAACTGTTAGATGTTTTGGAACAGTGCACATTCTACCAATAAATAGAGCTGGCATTTTATCTAGAGAGAGATTTATGCATTTTTATGTGAAAGTGCACTTGGGTATACTGAATTCCACAGTATAAACAGGGAAAAATATTGAAATGCTAAACTTACTTCTATGGTAACAATGTAATAGCTCTCACTTTAAAGTGATGACAGAAAGGGGATGGTTACTGACACAATATCATGCTCGCTTGCCTAACTAGATATCTGCCAGCCTGCATTTATCTTATTTGCTTTCACAAGGATAGCTATCTAGTAAAGTCAGGCTTCCAAGATGCCTGAAGTAGATAGGAATGCACTTTCAATGGGAAAGCATGCAAGTTAAACATCTGGCATTTTGAGGAATCATCCTTTTTTCAACGGGAATTGGTCATTTCTGTCAGGGTGGGAGGAAGGTAGAGGAGGAAACAGGAAAGAGCCTTTTTCATCTGCGTGGAGGCCACCACAACTGGTTTTTCTCAGTTACTTACAGGCTAAGAGTAGTAATTTTGAATTGTACTGCTAGGAATTTGTGAAGAAAGTTCCAAGAAGAAGGCAAGAATAGCCTGCAATTTGGATAGATAAAAGAAGCTTCTTCGAATACTTGATTTTGTTTTGCTCTGTGTTTAGTACTGTTCACTCTCTATGCCTTATGACCTTGTTGATTTATTACAAAGCTGCTGAGGGAACTGTTGTCCACATCACTGTAAAAATGCTAAGCTGATGAGTCATGGATAAAAAGGTACTTTTTTAAAAAATGATCCTTTCTCAAAGTTGCTCTTGTCATCAGAATATCTTCCAGAATGAAAAGAGAGGAGACAAAAAAAAAAAAAAAGAAAGGAGGTCTGTCTGGCCTTATCAATGTAAGCTAAGTTGACAGGCCTCATCTATGGGTGCATTCAGTTTTCCCAAAAGGCATCAGCCATTCTTAGGTCAAATCCCATCATTGTCAAAAGCACATTTAAGCTGTAGGAATGTGTTCCCATAAAAGAGAAAAAGTTCTGAAAGAACCCATATTATCTCCTCCTCCTTCCAATAAGAGTAACTTTAAATGGACATCTTTTTAAGGAAAGAAAACAGTAATCTCTTTATGGTGAAAATTACATTTATGTGTTTTGGGTCTGAATCATATACTTTTTTTTATCCCTGACAGATAGGAGAGCATACTTATCAGTGAAAATACTGTAACTCTTAGGCCGTCATTGCTGTTATAAATTTTAATGCAAACTGTATGAATTTGTTTGAGGACATATGAGTAAATAGTCCATAAATTAAATCAAGATCATAGGAAGATGTATGGGAAAACTTTGCCTGAAAAGAGGCACTCTGCAAAAAGGGAAAACTTTTTAATTGAATGCTGAAGAAAAACTGGGATGACTTTCCCATCCCAAGTGGTCACAAATAGGCAGCTTCACACGTGTGAAGCTCAGCAGACTTACCTCAGGTAACTCTTCTGTGTTTGCGCCGTAATTGATAGCAGGCAGCGAGACCATCACACAGTACTGCTCTTGAGCTGCGAATAAAGAAACAATTAAATGAATCCAGGAGGACTCTCCTCCCTCTCCAACATAAGCCATATCATCAAAGTAAAATGCTCAATTAATTTGTTACATGAGTTCTCAGTATATCATGCAGAAAACAGCATGCACCTGCAACATTGTCAGATTACAGGCGGTGGACACAGAGCTAAACAGAATAATTGTCTCTGGGCATTTATTTTTCTAGTGCTCTGACTATTATATTGTCTGGGGAACTAAGAAATAGAAGTGCTGAAGTGACTTTCTCAGGATTAATCAGGAAATAACTAGCAGAGCAAAGCTCTGACACTACATCTTCTTAGGCAACAGTGATTAGCTAACTCAAAGGACAATGCTTTCTTCCTGTCTACACTGTAGATCTGAAAAATAATACTTCAAAAAAATATGAAGTATTTTATGCAGAAACATTGGCACATCCAATAAACTATTTGGCAAAAGTGCTAGCAAGTCAGCAGTATGGGAATGACATGTTTCACAAGAGTTGAACCCACAGACTGATATTTCTTTATCACATAATAGTGCTTGTCTTTAGTTTTGTTTAAAGCAGTTGCAAATTCCAGGTGATTTCTTTGTGAGCTTTTCTAGGTATACCATTTTTTTACTAGCTTACAGTGGCTAGCTTTTAGGTAAGACTTTCAGCCCAGTTACTCCTCATGTAAGTATTCATTCACTTTGTAGGCTTGTTTTGGCACACTTATCAGACACTGTTAAGAAACTACCAGTTATATTGTTTTGGAAGGCAACCATTAAACTTGGACACATTTTTCTCAGATTCAACCCTAAGTAATTACTTTAAAAGCAATATCATCTTTACAATGTGTAGTTCTAACAGTGGCATTTCTTTCTGCTAAGGGGATCTAAAGATGCTTTAATCCAAGAAAGCAGTTAAGTGCTAAGCTATAAATTAGGTGATTTACATTCTACACCATAAAAAAGCAATGAATTTTTCCTCCTGTAAGAGACAAACACAGCAAAAGACAGATGAGTTGTAACAATCAAGAATCTCTACGTTCTCCCTTCCCACTTACCTGAAACAAATTGAACAAATATGTCATTGTTTGTATGGTATTTTCAGTTGGAGTTTCGAAGTTCATTAAATAATTCTAATGCCAAACAGAAGAAGAGGGATGGTGGTAGGACAGATGGGTCTATACATTTGTTTGTTTGTTTTTACTGTGCTGTAACAGCCAGCCTGCGAAGGATGCCTCAAAAATATCTGCAGGCTGTAAAGCCTGTAATAGTGTTTCTAAATGTAGGTGCATCAAGAAAATGCACAAATGTTGGACTTCTGTCAAGTGAATGCACAGATTTCCAATTCCTATAATGACCATAAATTGGTAGTAGCTGCCATATGCTAGGAAAAACTGATTTTGGTTCTTAATAGCCAAACATCCACTCGCGCTCTGGAGAGGTTATTTCTTGTCTTGCAGTATGAAGGAAAGGTGAAACTGTGTAAAATATTCTGCCTGTGTTATGTGGACTGACAGGTCAGACGGATGGCCTCTTCTGGCCTAAAAATATGTGATTTTGTTCTGCTCCCCAGCCTTGCAACTTTCATTTTGAAAGCCGGAGTCGAGCACAGACAGATCCCTGGTCAGCCCAGGAGCTGAATTGTTTGCCAAGTGCTTTTTTCTTTTTCTAGTTACGTTCTCAGGGAAGGGAGAGGTATTGGATGGGTATCCTCCTTCTGGATGTATTTCATGCAAGTGCATGAAGACAAATCTGGAAGATCAATATCAGGATGGCTTTTGTTTTTCAGTCGCTTGAAATGTGTGACTGAAAAGTCGTTGTTTTCAGTTTCTTTTTTTTCTTCAGTTCTTTGATGCTGTTTATGTTTTGGTTTTGGAGTGCTGTCAATCCTTAGCATATTTGGCTTATATTGGCAACCTGGCTGTCTGCAAGAGGATGCTACTCTTGCCTGTGCTTGCTAGTTGCCTTTAAGCCTGTGCTATCTCCAGGCTGGTATCTGCGCACGTTATCATGTATATGGGAAGGAAAAGTTATTAGGTTAGGTCTTTCTTCAGTTGCCTTTACTGCTTTAAAGGCACACCGATTTGGCTTAAAAGCTAAATTTAGACCAATCTTTGGGGTTTTGTGTGTTTCATTTCCCCTCTTGTAATGGTGGAGCTCTTTGTCCCACTGGTGACGACATTCACCCAACTCACTTCCTGAGTGAGATAGTGTTCTTGCCTTTCCTTTCTTGGATAAAAATATATATGTATCCTCCCCTTTCATTGCGGAGTGCTTCATGTCAGTTCAATTCATTTAATGTAGTTTTTAATAATTTATGGTTACCGAGCTATTACACTAAAAATGATTACTTCAATGACATTGCTCTGTGAAACTGTTACAGAGGGAATGAGTTCAGTGGAGGAATCCACATACTTGCTCCATTTTTAGTTGAATAATTCAATAATTACTTAGATTATATGGTTTATTAGGTAGAGAATACTTCATATCAAAGCACAACAAATAACCAAACTGGGGACTGTAAATTGAGCAAAACTCCCGGCACTTAAATGTCTCTCTTGTACCAGACAGTATGTGGGAGACTAGTGTGAACAAGAGATTTCGATTGTCTCTGAACACAAAAGTATGTGAACGTCTTCCTTCTCTTTTATACTAAGTTTAGAGTGATAGATGTAATAAAACCTAAATATCAGACTCCTTATTCAGACAGTGTGTATTTTCATTGACTCCACAGACCATAATGCAAGATAAGTTATGGTAAAATCACTTTTAATGGGTTTTAATGAAATAAATGGCAATTTATCGCTAGTCTTGGCTTCAAAATAGTTCAAGCCTCTTCTAAGAGTCTGAACAGAAGAAGAACAGGAACTATGGTATCATGACTGAGAAGAAATCCAGTGACTTCATTAGAGAGGGGAATTCCCCATTTCTTTCTAGACTATATCTTCAAGGATATGAAAGAAACTGAGAAAACTCATGCAATTCTCAGGCGTTTAACTGTCTTTCAGATATTTTGTAGGCAACCTAGTCATGGATGACTGTAAGCTTTCAGATAGAATTGATTCACTAAATGGAAAACACTGAGAGATTTTGTTTGCTTTATAGCAATGCTAGGCCGTGACATAAGAAACAACTGAGTTTTTCTCCATTTTAGTGTCTGTAAAGTTCAGATGAGAAGTTCATTTTGGTCATCTGCCAGCTGAATTGAGATTTACTGCCTATTTAATTAAAAATTTGGGATTTTCTATTATTGCTTACTGTTATTTCTATTATTATTGTACTATGTTGGATTTTCTATTATTTCTTTTATTGATTCGCTTTCCTCTGCGTTTGTGAAAGCCCATTTGAAAACACAGGTTAAATAATGAAGGGAATGCTAACTGCTCCTTGCAAAATTTGAGATTCTGCCTTTGAAATAGAATCCTTGAGTCCTTCAGTTCCGTATTCATTTGGTTTTCTTGATTCCGGTTACTTCTAAGGCTTGAGATACAGAGAGCGCGTTGGGTGGTGGTTGCGGCTGCTTGCCTCCTCCTGGCAGTCACCACGGTCGTGGCTTCCCATCTGCTGCTCAGCTCTGTTCAGGATGCTGTGTGCATCTTTAATCTGTAAATTGCTAGGTCTGGGTGAGTTTGGGGAAATGGAGCACCCTCAGAGACCCTCCTAAAGAAAAGACTCTTCTACGGCCATTTTATTTTCCAGATAGAGGTTGCCCCTCTGTGATAAAAGTGTCTGTGATGTACGGAATAGAGTGGTGTGAAATTGTAAGATGTGAATAACTCCAAAAGAATCTCAGCAGACTTTCCTGTATTTACAGGAAATCACCTTAAATCATAGAGCCAAGCCTGCACAGTGCCTTCGTAAGTGAATGGCAATGTATATTTTATTTCAAAAATAGGCAAATAAATAAAGGATGTAGAACCATTTCATTTATCTAATAAACAGTTACTACTGGATATGAACCAAACATACTGAATAATGTTATTAGGTTTGGTTCGCTGCTCTACCTAAAGCACAAACCTGGGTGTTAACTCCATTGGCTCAATTTTGATCTCAGTGTCATTACTAAAAAATAATCAATTTAGAAACCATTCTTAAGCCATACTTACAACATCTCATTGTGGAACGAGGGTCCTGAGGTGCAATTCAGGCTGTGGGTACATATTTCATCTCCTGTCCGGGTCCTAGAGGCAATTTGAACACCTAGGGATGGGACTTTTTGAATATTTCTTCTTTCTTTTTTTTTTTTTTTTTTTTTTTTTCAGAGACTGGGGCAGGGAAAGAGATAGGGTCTCTACTTCCAGCATTGCTTTAGCCTAGATAGATGTGCATATTGTAGTCTCCAAGGTGACTCAGGGGAGAGTTAGCAAGATTCTGTGGCTCTCTTGGAATTATTTAAACAATCTTAATCTTTGGATTATTTAATCTTTCCTTATAGGGCTCTAGAAATGCACTCTCTAGGCAAATTCTGCCATTCTGAAAGCTGAAATCGATGCCATGTGTCAGAGTAAAAAAAAAAAAAAAAAAAAAAAAGATTTTAAAAATATGTATGGATTACTTTTTTTTTAAAAAAATATTCTTAGAGTAACTACTGATTCTTCATAGCCAATCCATGCATAAAATTGGCATCCCTACCTCATATTATACTTGTATTGCAATATTGATGATAAGAAACATGAGGAAATATTTTGAGGATTTTTTTTACTGGAGCTCTTAAAGCTTTTCTGCACCTTCATGATACAAACTTCCTCTCTATATGTTTATGTGTGCATCTAAAATATTTCCATGTTGTTTTATCATACTGAGGCTTCTGACTTGCTCGTCAGAGGTGACTGCGTACTTAAAAACTTAATCTAAAATTGTATTAATTAAATAGATGGCTGTCTATATTGCAAAGAGTGATCAAGGGAAAAAGGAAACAAGAATAAGTTTTGAAGCTGCTAGGTAGGCGCAGGGCTTCAGCAGAACTCAGTTGGCTGGTGTAACCAAGGATCTGGGGCCCAGTTTATTTCATCTTTTTTTATTATTATTATTATTTTTAAATAATAGCTGTAACTTCTCCTGTCTATAATCCGGATAAGATGAAGAGCCTGTTTACCTCCTTGGTAATAGTGTGTCGGGCGCGCGGTGATAACAAGCACCCTTCTAAAAACAGCTTCATTATGCTCCCTTCAGGTACCGGCAAGGGCCAGAGGCAAGATACCGGCTAAGATGGATCAGTGAGCTGATGGGATGTGGCAATTCCTGTGTTTTCTGTGTTATCAAGAGCAACAAGATTTTAACCAAGCATAAACATTTTACAACCGGCCTGTACAAATCTGTTCCATTTGTTCAGGAGTCGGGGAAGAAGGCACGTTTTCCAGAGGTTGTGGGAAAAGTCTACAGCATGGATGCATAAGATAATGAGAGATTTGGATTTAGCCGATAGTTCGTAGCAGACGTTTCGTCAAGAAGAGCTCTGACTATGTTACTATTTTGTAAGAATAAACAAGTGCGTGTGTTGTTTCAAGTTTTCACACATATTGCTGATTTAGAGGGGAGTGAACTGTTTGGGATTTTTTCCCCAGAAATATAAACTTTTTTTCCCCCTACCTATAATTATTAAGGGATACCTCGGATCTGAAAATGTCTAAGACATGAGTGAGTAGTTATATGGGACAAAATGCCTGTATAATTTTCATTTTTCAAAAAAAATATAATTTGGGGCATCTAATAAGGAGACAGTTGCCTAAACATTGCAGAACACCAAGGGAAATAAGGTACCTAGCTCCATTAGACCCTTCCACAAATTTTCACGGTCCCCTAAAATCATCTTAGACGCTTAAATATCCTTTGTAAGTTTAGCTTCCAGATTGCATTTCAGAAAAAAACACCCATTTGAGAGTAGCCCGTGTGCACATACTTAAGTGAGTTCTTGAGGGTAGTGATGGGCTTAATCATGTGTGTTCCAGTTTCAGCTTTAAGAAAAGCCTGTGATAACTGCATTGTGGCTTCTCTACTGCAGTAAGAGAAAATCCTGTATTTTCCATCCCTGAAAGCTTTGTGAGCCTTAGTGAATTAGTACTCATGAAACATACACTTATAGGTGGCTTTATTTTCTTGTTTTTCTTTAGCAATGTTTTAAGAGTATTCTTGCAAAACTCACAGCTCTAAGTGTGATCATTTCCCTCAGCAAGAAGCTCTCTATTAAATGAGAAGGCAGAAATATTAGTCTGTTGATGGATTAAACCATAAACACAAGTGATGGCCACACTTTTAACACAAAGCCTGCTAACTACCCTTTAAATTTAATCTCTGTGTTTGTGGAGCTCAGGAGTTCACGCAGAAGAGTATTCAGCAGCTGGAGGGGACTTGGAAACAGAACGGCTGTGGCAGGGCCCAGACGCAGGTAGGTGCGAGCAGGAGGGGATGTGTGCGCCGACAAAGAGGCTGGAGGACGCGGGCAGGTGATAGGGGCTCAGACGGCCGGCGAAGGGCACCGCGAGAGGCCCTTGCTGCAACGTTTCTGGAAAAACTTACCGTGCTGGTGGGAAAAGAGGCAGATTTTTAACGTCACGTGGATTGCTGTTTGTTACGCAACGTGTCTGTGCTTTACGTTTTCTAAGGAATTCGGAAAGAAAAGCGTTTGACTTCTTGTGTCCCCAATAACATTCCCATCCCTTTGGGCTGTTTTAAAGCGCTTGACAGAGAACATACGGCATGCTTACAGATGTGGTATATTTATTCAGGAGTGTTAGCTTGTATTTAATCTGTTTGTGTGCTCACCAGTGTGTTTAAAAATATGCGAAAATATCTGAAATGCAGCGATATATTTATATAAAATTAGACCACTCTATTTTCCCAAGGACAAGTGCCTTATTTTGACACGCTGTGGTGAGGTACCTCTGCTGTGACATGGTGTTAGCCTTTATGTCACTGTTGCTTATCATCTTTTGCTTGCATTTGCCTTCAGCTAAACTAGAGGGAAGTATTGCGTTTGCAGTACCATACGCACTGGGTGCTTGTGGGATGACATTTTATATGTGCTACTTTCTGTTCTAGAAGATTTCTCAGATTTTCTGCGAGTTGTTTTAGCCGCTGAAATTCCCTCTTGCCAGCACTACTATTCTGTCAAAAGAAATGCGTCCATTTGGTGATCTTGCTGAGGAGGTGATGAAAAAAGTGTCCATGCTTTGTAGAGGACTTTGTTTCTCAGTTTCCTTGTCCCTTGAAACATTACAGTGGTTTATTTCACCCATTTTCAGCTGACCACTGTGGCATATAATAAAAAGATGAAATCCATCCAAACCAGGTAAAAGGGTATATAAGTAAAGGGCTAATGTCCTGTGATTTTTTTTTTCATTAATGTTTCTACAGAAGCAGCAATAAAATGAGGCTTTTCATGTGACTTGGCTTGGCAGAATATCACCATAAACTGATTTCATTTCCCATCTGGTCTCAAATGGGAATGACGATCTATAAATAATAGTCAACTTATTTTCCTCTTATCAAATTTTGTTTCTTTTTCCACTACAAGTGGCTGGAGTGCTAATGGTCGGTCGCCTAATGAGAAGATTTTGCAGCTCTGGTGCTGCTAGATAGGCTACCAAGAAGCAGGTATACGGAGGTGGATGTTTTCCGTGAGCAAACAGCAGCCCTTACCAGGGCTTGCAGATACCCACATGAACCTTAATTCAGTCTAGCAGGAATGTTTGTTTTTGAACTTTTGCAGATGCTTGTCTTTTACAGAATGGATACAATTCAGAGAAACTGTTAGCAAGGTGAAATTGTACCTGACTCCTGGAAACGTTCTCTGGTGATTCCTGTACTGTGTCAGCTAACAGCTAGACCCTGTTAGATAAGAATCCTTTCTCTTCAAATATACTTTTGGGGAGAGCGGCCATATTTATCTGAAAGGACTTCCAGGCAAAACTCTCTTTCAAACTTTTTTAGCAATAGAGTTTCCAAGCAGCATCTTGAAGCCGCTTGGAAAGCTGCAGATCCTCTTTTTTCACCAATTCTGCGAAACTTTGCCTGCAATGCAGATGCCACTGTAATAATTATATGTGAATCTTTAATATACAATTGAGATATTATTTGAATGAGTTGCCAGGTGTCTTTTTATTTCCTTCTTTCTATTTATGTTTTTTATATATATTTCCATTTTAATTAATAGGAGTATTGACTTAAAGAGCATCATCCATTTTTTTTAATACAAGACGATATAAAGCAAGGATGAAGACTGTCACAAAAAATACTGGAGATTATAATCTCTTTAGAGTAAAGCACTGTTGCTGCAAATGATAGCTACTTGTTGCACTATAATCTGAAACATGAAATTGGTTCTCATTTGTATTGTAGTGTTTTGTTTTTTGTTTTTTTTTTTTTTGTATTTGATCAGAGATCTCCTATTTCTGGAGAATTTTTATGACTGTGGCTATGTGGGTTTTTGTTTGTTTTGTTTGTTTGTTTGTTTTAATATAAAGATTTCTTTCACCATTGACAAAATTTCTATCTATGAGGGAAAAACTGATTCTTCCTGACAGGGACAAAAGTCAAAGAGATTTATTTTTTGCAGACTGTTCTGAGAGGGAGCAATTGTTCTTAAACTCTTAATTCTGACCTAGCATGTGTGAATCATCAGGCTGGCAGAGAAGATCTGAATTTTCAGAATTATTCAGTACTTGCATGCTAAAAGCAAGGCCTTTCAAGATGCGCATCCCAAATACTGACTTGCTTTGGATATTATTGTCCTAAGTTTAGATGAGACAATAGTTTTGTTTGTTCTGTCCTGTAATGACTCTGGGTTACTTCAGATTTCCTGCCACAGTTGTAGCATTTCTAATGGATTGACTGTTAGTAGCACTTATTCTCCTAGAGTAAATGAAGCAACAAACAATTTTCTATTATAAATAAATGGCAATTGTGTTTTAAAATTCAGGGTTCTTAGCTTACTTCTTGGTTTTAGTGTTAATCTCTCTTTTATATGGACTATATATTATCTCCCTTCCTTTCCCCTCCCACAGGCCATAAAGCTGATCTCCCCATAGGAAGTTTATATGAAAGTTTCCACGCTCCCTGTTCTCCAGGCCGTGAACACAGCATCGTCTTTGAATCTATCTACCTTTGTTGTTCCTTCTTCTCTCTCTGCCATCTGTCAGCAGTGTCTCAGAATAAGGCTCTTCACTCAAATCCTGCTCTAGGTGTTTCATCTGTCCCTTTTTCATCCTCTCCAGCTTATTTTTGAAGCCTTTACTTTTCTTTCAGATTGTACTTGTATATTGCTCAAAAGCATGCTGCTGGGGTCCCTTATGCTAATAAAACTCTAGTTTCCACCTACTACTTAGGCTATTTTTTTCCCCCTGTTTCTTTCCCTTTATCTCTAAAAACCCTGCGTGCTGCACAGGCTTGTACTGCATCTCCTTGAGTCTTTCTTACCTGGCTTTTGCCTTCTCCATGCCTTGGAAGCTGCGGGAAGCAAGGTTCCTAATGAGCTGCTCCTTGATCAATTGGAGGTGCATGCCTCCAGCTTATTCTTCCTGATTTCAATGCTACTTTTGACAAAGATAATCACTCTCACCTCCTCTGCTTTCTCTCTTCTCCTGTCTTTTGTGATTATATAATATCCTGATGTTGTTGACTGGCTACCTATAAATCTTCAGCAGCAAGTAGTCCAAAGGACAAACAGTTCTGACGCGTGAAAGTGAAAAACTATTTCTCTGATCTATTACGTGAACACATAATATCCTTTCTATATTCAGCTGCAGTGAGGTTCTGTTTGCAGATGCTTCTGAACTGGAAATAATTATAAAAACAAATGTTGATTCTCTTTTTCTGAATAGTATAATAGCTCTCGTTTGCTCTAAGGGGAATTTCCTTGAAATCATCGTTATTACTTCATCAGTAAACAACAAAAGGTACTGGAATAAGGTAAAAATCAAAATTATAGAAATTCTTGACCATTGCTTAATCAGAAGTTTTGGGAATTACCATCACAGTAATTAGGAATACTTTTTCCCTTTTGGTGTAAGAGACACAGATACTGGCTCCACAATGCCTGGGAAATGTTTATTTCTTAATTGGTTTGATCTGTAACTATTTCAACTGGTGGTTCTTAAAATACTTCAAATACCTATAGCGATGACACAATTACATGCCTATTGAAATATATAAAATCAAGAATTCTCTATGGTCTGCTGATTAATAAACCTGAGTAGCATTTGTATCTGTAAGATATGACCCTCATAGCATTTGCAATGCGTATTGTAGCCCTCAAATTTAACAAAATGTTCATGCAAGTTGGAGTTTGCAGCACATCTCATTTAGAGTAAACTGCAATACCAGAAAAGCCCAAAGCATGCGTATTTATACATTGCAGTTTACGTGAAATTCGAAGTCAATGTTCCTTCGAAGTTTAATCTAGTCTCATTATTTCCCTCAAGGTTTTTACATTCTCTTCCAGTTTTATTAGGTTTAGAAATACCTCTGTGGTTGTATCTATCTTTTAGTGAATTAAACCCCTCTTCAAGTAACCCTAAGATATTAATATATTTTTTCATATTTTCTGTTTAAACTTTATTTAGAGTGAAAACATTTTAATTTGTTTTCATCCTGCTATCTTTTGAAAAATAAAACTACCATTCATGTAATAGAGATAAAATATATAGAATTTATATCAAAATTGTGCGTGTGTGCGTGTACATTTTTCAAAGTGCAAAGGACTGAATATTTTCACACTCTGCCTGGGGAAGTCCAAGCCCCAGGTAATCAAGTGGAACATGTATTGTGTGTTCCATCTCAGTTTAGTTGGAATGTTTGCATGTCATAGAGAAAGATTCATTAGTCTGCATTCTCTGAAAAATTGTCTGAAAGTCATCAAAAAGATTAGCACAACTTTCCTTTTTTTTTTTTTTTTTCCCCTCCTGTAGTTCTTTACCATTTGCTCTTCACCATTCCTGCTGAGTACATAATATGATTATAGCCTTCCCAGTCACTGCAAGTGCAGAATTTTTCTGCAAAATTTTGGTTTTCATTTGGTTTCCCTTCCAACTTAATAAGTTACCTCACAGAAAGAAAAGAATGAGTTACCAGAATCCTGTTCTTCAGTCTGAACTTGTATTGACCATAAAATTGTCTTTTAGTTTATTTTACAAACATTCTGACTAGCTCCATGAAGAAACCTTTATCAAGCCGTGCTATTGTTATGCACAAACTCGTGCTGTTTCATTAAGTCCCTCCACAGTAAAATTTCTTTCATGAGGGACTTCTTCATTTTTTACCAATTTGGAAGCAAATAACACAGTTGTGCTTAGCCAGCACTATGGTATTAATGACTGGGATTCTCAATTGGTATAAACACTAAAAACTGTATTGATTTCTGTCAGATCATGATAAATTGTATCACTGAATATATTTCCTCACCTGTGTTGCAGTGGGACTGCTATCCTTGTTTTTCTTAAATCTTTTATCACCAATGAACAAAATACCATGTTTGCTGCTCCCCTTTAGCCCCCCAGAATTCAGAGGCATCTTTTTTCTTCTCTGATATTTTTGTTTTCCTGCTTCATAGCAAGTCACTAAATAATAGCAAATTCAATTAATGTGAAGTAGTCAGATTTAATCTGTATTCTTTTCTTACTTGTTGGAATTTATTTATTCACTCATTAAGAAAGATGCTGCGCAACAAGATATATTTGACAAAAGCAGCTCACAGTACTCATTATCATCTGTGTGAATTACTTTGTTTTTATTTAAGGGAATCAGGCAAAGGAAAAAGAGAAGAAATCTTCCCTCACTGACTAGAGTAATTATGCAGAGTGCCTGCCTGAGTTCTTATCTGAAGATCTACTGATGTATTATTTGATTATATCTCTGAACCTCTCATTTTTATTCATCCAATAAAACTACCCGACTTTTATGTTTTTCGATTTTTATTTGGAGTACGAAGTGGAGGTCAGATACAACTATTCTCCTATAGTTCCTTTACCATCTATTCATAGTTATACTAAGCCTCTTCTAGTAGCGTAATATGATAAGATGATATTTCTGTTTTGCTTGATCCATTCTTTTCATGGAGGATTTATGTGCATTTTAATCCTTTTTTCATACTACAAAAATGAATACATTTCCTTCTGTTTGTAAAGAGAGATTTGTATTTAGAGCACTGAAGCATAAGGTAGTTAAGGTTTGGAATGCTCTGTAATTCTAGTGGGGGAGTTCATTGCACAGCCCTGGAGAAGCCCCAGAGAAAATTTGTCTTTTGCTTGGATGATCAGTATTTTTTTGCAGTGAATCATTCCACCGTAACCCAGAAACGAAGTTATTAACTGTAGGTCCCATCTTAGAGCCTTGGTAACATTCAGTGTGTTACTTTTACCAAGATGCAGGTGGTAAGCCACAATTCAGAAAGCAGAGTAGAGCTTCGCTTTGATATTATAAGACTCTTAGGCTTCAAAACTGGATCTAAGGGAAAAAATACCAATCAGATCTCGAAATCAAGTCTTCTGTCACCCTGGCAGCCGTTTCACAAAGCTCATTCTGACAGTTCTCTGAACCTTGTCCTTCCTGCAGACTAAAACTTTCTTCTGCTTTTCAGCCTAAGCGTATAAGAAGCCAGTTCATACTAAATTGTTCTTTTGCCAACTTTGCTTTTGACAATTAGCCTCATTTTTTTCTATCCGCTCAGAAATATTCGTCGACAAGAGTCTATGAATTTATAGACAAGAGTTCCTAGCCTTTGCAACCTTTGAGAGGTTTGGCTGGGCAAGCTGAGCTTGTCTGACTTTCTTGTGAAAGAGGGGCCTTCAATCCTCCCAAGCCTCTTGGGATCTGTCACAGCCTCAGCTCATCCTTCCCGGACCTGAGGAACCATAAGGCTATAGACTTATAGATGTATAAATCTGTAGCTATATAAGTTTATAGGTATATGTGAGTTATATGTACCTCACATAAGGACTTAACATCCTCGTGTGCAATGAGAGAAAATTCCCTGTCACTACTGGAAATTATGGCCACTGGTCCACTCTGCTAGTAAATGAAAGCAGTCCAGACGGCCTGTCTTTCCCCAAAGCTGAGGAGGCTCTTCTGCAGAGCCTTCCTTGGGTGTTATAAGAGACACCCTTGTTATAAGACAAGGCCGTGCTCGACTGAGCCACGAAGCACGCCGAGTTAAACGGCGTGGAGCAGCTACAGCTTTGCTCTGCTCCAGTTCCATTTACATGCATCCTTGGCTGCTGTGTGTTTTTCTGTGTCATCTTTCATTGATGATCGCCTGGCTGATATTTCTTATCAGTTTTGAAGTGTATGAAGTTGAAGTGTATATTAAATTATATCCTGTTTTCTTATTTCTATCTTTGAGGTCAACTATTTTTTTCATATGATAGCTGTATTCCTCTGTAGCGATAACCCTATCTAACTTTGTGTCCTCAGAAAATTTTAGGAGCCCAGTCTGATGTTTTGTGCCAAAGCTCTTAATGAAATAGTAAATAGTAAATTAAACTGGTCCTAAGATTTGTTTCCGAGAGACTTGGCTGGGAACATCCTACAGCTCCAGTATAAATATTGAAGTCATTTTCTCTACTGCTTTTTTATCCATCATACAATCCTTTCTTTCTATCTGCTTACAGTATGTTATATGGCACTATATGTCATTACATAACATAATAGTTTTGTTTAGCCTGCATTTTCTAGAAAATTGCATATTGAAAAATCTCAGACCTATAGAACAGGAGTTCACAACCGTAGGAGAGCACAACAGTGAACAATAAGTTTTTTCTTTTTTTTTTTTTTACCTTTTTTAAAAAATTGGCTTCTTCATTCTCTTCTTCCATAGTATGAACCAGAGATTATGGAAAGAACTTTGTAATAAATTATTAACTTTCAAATTCCATGCATTTCACCTGAGTGAAGGATAGTCTTTGGCATATATTTTGGATGGCAATAATATGTTTACCTGCCTGCAAGCTGTCATTATGGAATGTGAGCATTATGAAGAAATGTATTCTCAGAAACACCAAAATATAGATTAATGTTTTTTGTTTTTTTTTTTTTTTTTTTGATGGCAACCTGATGCATAAGGCTATTAAATGCCATTTTAATTTGTCAATACAGAATTTGTTTCAAAGACGGCTTTTAGGAACATGCTCAACTAGGTAAGATGGAAGTGTGCAAATAAAATCACTCAGTGATTCAGTTTTCAAGCCTTGAATATTGACAGCTCAAAATATCCTATGTCCTATAGCTCAGGAGTTGGGAGAGTTACCAAGAAGACACTGTTATGTGCAGTTTACAAAATAAAAATATCTGAAACTTTCAGAAGGAAGAAATAAAGAGTATGCAAAGTCTGATGAGATAATTAGCAGCAAATTATTTACTTGGCTGATCTTGAGGACAGTCCTCTCAGAAAAAGTTAGTTTAGACTGTTCAACAGCTCTTTGTTTTTTTTTTTCCTGTTTGTTTGTTTTTATCCATTTTTTATAAAGTTGCCAAGATGGAGAGGATGTTTTGATTGTAGCTATGAGTTGGTAGAAGATCAACAGCTAATTTTTCATAGATCATTAAAAAGCGTGCAAATGGTAGTACTTTACAGCCATTTCCAACCTTCTCAAAAATCTTTAATGCTATTGAGCTCATCCTAATCACTGAGTCTTTATTCTTATTCTAGTATCTAACCCACCTACATATCTCATTACTCTTCCTCTTTGAAATCAGGAAATTGGGAAAACTTAATGAAACTTATAATTTGCAATTTGTGTATACAGTTTCCTGTATGTCCTTTCCCAGCTGTCATTTCATTTGCCTTCTTCAAAGCACTATTTTTTATCTGAAAATGAAATTAATTTAGTTCTTCATCTCTTTTTATCAATCTTAACTTTTCTTTTTCTTATATAATTTCCTTCTATCTCCACGTTCTCAATGAAAATTCAAACCTCTTCATTGACGTACTTTCTTCTCTGAGCGTTTGAAAAAGTTCTGTGTAGCTTTGTCACTTGTGTGTTGCATTATCATCATCCAGCATTGTATATCCAGCAGCATCATCCAGCATACGATGTGGTGGGGTTTTATTTATGTTTTTGCTTTCCTACTACTTCATTTAAAATTTTAAATTAGAGGTCACCAGATGTATCTTATTCGTAGGATCCTTTGGGTTCCTCTTTATTGCTGTAAACAGGCTTATGTCTGGTTAAGTGTCCCAACATAGCATATTCAAGTATGGGTAATACACAAAACTCATAAACATTTTATGTTCTTTGATAAATTAAAAGTAACGATGAGTTCCCCTCTGTCATGCAGATACTCATTAGTGTTGAGTACGATTTTGAGAAATAAGATTGCTGATGAGAGCGAAGTTTTAAGTTGTCTACATCTTTTGGGGGTACAATAACTGTAATCAAGTTTGACACCTAGATGGTTTAAGGTTCGAGTAATTACTCGCAAGTGCGAGTGCAAGTAATTACTGGGTATTTCTTCCCTTCTACTCTCTGAGATACAAGATCATTGTGTTTGTATATGTGTAGCAAAACACTTTTTTCTTTCTAACATGCTACAAAGTTTGCATTTGTATTTGTCATCCTAATACATGCTGACTTTTTGACTATTTTTATTATTTTTGAGCAAACTAGACATGCAGATGTAACTGTTTGAACCGGATTCCATGTAGGTTATATACAAAGTTCTGTAGAGCTGCTCTTGTGAAGGCTGTGAAAACTTTCACATCACATCTGTTCCTCCATGTGTTCTCAATCATCTAGATAAAGTTTGTGTTGCTCTTGTCTTACTCGGGAACTTGGAAGCTGTCTTTCATCCTTCAGAACTAGCTGTCTAATGTGTTGTGTTTTTCCCCAGAGTATAGTCATTTTATGTGCCAATGGAAGTGATAGATTTAGCCACAGGGAATAGTGCACACAGGCAGTAGATTTCTTGCAGCTTTCGTTGACATCTATCACCTTTTGTTTCCATATACAGTGTTTATTCCAATGCATCTTTCTTTTTTCTTTTTTTTTTTCTTTTTTTTTTTTTCTTACAGCAGAGCTGTTTTTGCAGGGCTGCTCTTCCTAGTGCTATGTATGACCTCTTTCCTAACATTACAGTGGAAAGTGAAACTTCCATAAATATCTCAGGACACAGTGAAAGGTTTGAATTTAGCAAAGCAAGCATCTGCTTAAATTGGGTGTTAGTTCATATACTATATTGTGTATAAACTATATATATATATAATATTCATATACTGAATATACATATAATATATGCATATATTTCTTGATGCATTATATCACATTACTGAAGTGACACATCTGATCAGCTAGTGTGGCATGTCTGCATCATGTGGGTTTATTACTCTTAATATTTGTATTAAGTAATCCTCTATCCTCTTGTATCTTTGGATCTTTGAACACAAACAAGGCAGCAGTTTACTTGCATTTTTGATTCTAGAGAGATGAAACACCAATAAATAAACCTGCCATTCCAATGCTTGGCAAAATAAAAAAAAAATAATTAAAAAAAAATAAGGAAAGGAAGTGTACCTGGTAATCATTTTGCACATATTTTGCTTTTTGTAGAAAATACTTCTAGGGAGATTTCATTTACTTCAACAGTACTACTAGAAGGGAAAAGAAAAGAATCATCATGCTATTAAAGGCCCCAGAGATATTATCACAGCATGGCATTCCAGCCATTTATTCCGGAATTTTATTACTGCTGCCTGCCCATGAGTTAAAAATACACCTCTATTTTTAATTTATTGTTAAATACAGGGTAGAACTCTACTGTTCACATGTCTCTCTTACCTGTACCTCTTACCCATCTCCTTTTCAAGTCCGTATTCAGTGTTATTTTCCAGATAAGTATATTTTAGAAGAATAAACATTCTATATGTTGAATATTTATTTTAACAATGTTGAAAGATGGACGCAACAATGTTTTGACTTGATAGTTTTTTGTGTACTTGTTTGTTTTAATTTTATATATTAACATTCTGCCCAGGAATGCCTCATTAAGCTCAACCACATGAATATAGGTGTGGATGAGCAATTATGTGTAGGACTGAATACAGATTGTTCACTACACTCATTATAAAAGCAGTAAAATTGAGTCTCTTTCTTAGAAAAGTAGAAATTCTTTCCTGTTTGCCTCCCTCAATGCTCACACACCCTTTATTTTACAGCATCAATAGTTGGCCTGATCCCAGGTGTGTCAGCAGTAAGTTTTGTAAGCCATCTGATGAGTCTGAAATACACTTCTAGATGCTATAAATTAAAAATGTTCAGTAAAATGATAATTTCCTCCCCGCACCCCCTCCCCCCCCCCCCACGGCCCCGCGTCACCCGCACGTGTCACCGCGACACGTGACCCCCCCGGGTCCCCCATGTGCCCAGTTGTCCCCAAGGACCCAGATGTCCCCAAGGGTCCAAGTGTCCCCAAGGTCCCAGATGTCCCCAAGGTCCCCAGTGTCCTCAAGGGGCCCAC
>JAWLRI010001095.1:217188-271154 GCA_034781795.1 Crypturellus tataupa
AAAATGATAATTTCCGCCCCTCCCCCCCCCCCCCCCCCCCCACTGCCTAGATGTTAAAAAAATGGGATAGAATAAAAAAAATATATTATTTTAGTATCAGGAAATTGGGAGACTTATTTGAATATAATGTATTTTTGAATATATTGAATATAATGTAGTCATATTTTTATATGTGTATATAATATACTTAATGATTGGAGAACAAAAGTGGAATTCCTTGCATTGCTCAATAAGCAGTTTCTCTGTGTTTTCTGGTACTTAATATATTGTATATTCTCTTCTGGAGCTACTAGCGGACGCTGCGTGCTTGGGGAGCCAAGCAGACAAACCATGTGGCTTCTGAAAGAAGCCTGGGAGCTCAACTCCTTGCTCCGTGAAAAGCTGCAGGGAGAGGGCTGGTTGCTACAGATGTTCCCTTGCTCAGGATACCCCAGGTCACCAGACCTCATGTTCCTCAGAGAGATCATGTTCCTCAGCAGTGGCTCAGCTGGAGTAGGCCCTTCCATCAGAACACTTTGGGCCAGCTTTAGTTGCGAAGTAATTGCCACATTTTTACTGCCCAAAGGTTTGATTAGCATGAGGCCTTATTTTGTATTAGATTTCAAGCAACAGCTCAGCATGTAATGGAATCATACTGGAACCTTTAGCACTAGAATAAGAAGCTTCTGTGATATTTTGCACCGAGCATAAATTTCCAGGAAAGAACAAAATGTTCAACTCTGAACTGCCCTGTATATATCTGAGCCTTGATTAGGATTGGTTTGTGTTTCAGTGGGCTTGTATCAGTGTGAGAGTGGAATATATTCTTTTGTCTCAGATTCCCCACCTATAAAATGCAAGTTATTCATTCTCATCTACCTTAAACATGCCTTTTTGAGAGTAATTACTTAACGACTGTGAAATTCTTTAAGGTTGTGGAATAAAATTGAACTGCATTA
The DNA here is from genome assembly GCA_034781795.1 of Crypturellus tataupa. Classification (NCBI taxonomy): domain Eukaryota; kingdom Metazoa; phylum Chordata; class Aves; order Tinamiformes; family Tinamidae; genus Crypturellus; species Crypturellus tataupa. Next base: position 218,127 of record JAWLRI010001095.1, read on the forward strand.
CTGTTACTTACAAAACAGGATTTGTAAGTGTGAAATGCTTATTAGAGAACAAGGTTCTTACCTGCCATCTCAGAAGATGAGATGTTGCCATTTTGGTAAGAAAGAAAAAAGGACTCATTTTTCTTTATTCAAATCACAATGATTCTTCTCTGTATATGAACATTTGGTGCATATTGATTACGAAGTGCTTATTAGAGGTTTTAACACGGTCTCCTGATCTCTCTCAACCTCTGGCATTAATTCTGTTGGTCCCCTAAGTGCATCTCAAAAGGCAGTGAGAGACTTACACGTAGGCAACTCAGTTGCACTCTCTACATTTGTAACCATTCCCTATCATTTGTTCGGTAGATTTAAGTGAAGTGTGGACAACTAAGCAAATATAAGTAACTACAGCTTGCTCAGCTGAAGGAAGGCAGCTGGAAATTACAGAATCAGCAAATGCATTTTCTAGGAGACTTGCGCCAAAATTTAGGTCTCATTAAGATCATAGTGTAATTGGATATCAGCGGGAGCTTTGTCGTTCTTTGGTATTAGGTTATACAGAGAGGCCGCTTGCGAGCCCTGTAAGAGGTTTGGAGGGATCCCAGTAATAGGGCTCAAATTTCAGGTCTTTCTCACTGCTGAAGATCTGTCTAAAAATTTATAACATGCCTGCTCATTTCTCTGGCAGATTTTTCTTTTCTTTTCTTTTTCTTTTCTTTTTTTTTTTTTTTGTTATTTGTTATTTTTAAGGAGATTTCTTTATGAATAATCTATTTTGTGTTACTCTAAAACACAGCAAAATATATTTTTCTGCCTATTACATCATACATTACTATCACTCCTTCTTGTATATGTTAGATGAGATATTGTAGTGGTGCATTCACCTGTCTGTGAGCTAATTGATTCACTTAAGAAAGAAGAAGGTTAAAGAGTTGACCCTTTTTCAGTGTAATCTACAAAATTCAATAGGTGCATATCCCAGAATAATCTCAATGAGCCTGAACTCCCCCTCATCTACCAATAGGCTATTTCTCAGCTGGAAAGCTGCTGCCTCTGCGAGTTTCCAAGCCTTCTGACTCTGCAAATGTATGAAATGAAGTTATGTTTGCAACCTCAAAAATAACAAGCCTCTGTAAGCTTTTTACAAGTGTGTTCTCTGTCAACAGCTTGGATGCCTTGGTCAGAGAACACGCTATTTGCTGAAACTGGAATTTTTTTCTCTGACTTGAAAGGTTTTTGAAGCATCTGTGATAAACAGTACAGTGGTGGTTTTTATGCCAGCTGCCAAGGAAAGAGCTGATCCAGCCAGCCACGTCAGGAGTTTACCTTGCTCTGGGAGTACAGAAATTGTCAATCAGTTTCTTCAACAGGTCTTCACCGTGCTGGGAAAGGCAGTCATGCCCTGATGTTTGGCCCAAGTTTAATATCAAAAGCATGAGCAGGCTGCTTTGTTAAGCTGTTTTTTAGGTGGGGCAGTTTGATCTTTTGTCAGCCATAGAGAAGGAGATCAGTGTCTGAGAACATGCTTTACTGCAAGTACTAGTCACCTAAAACTGTAGTTTTCTTGGAGACTGGAATTAGAAAGGAGCCTCCTATCCTATGCACATTCTCTTTGATTATATTGATCTAGAAAGTTTCCTGGTAAGCCTGGCTGAGTGAAACTGAGAGCCTGCCAAGACTTCTGACTTAACAGTTTTAAGTCGTCCACCTCCTGAAAGAAATACTGGAATCAGAAGTCCTGCTGTGATGCTCCTGCTCTACCAGGTCACTTCTGCCTGGGCTGCATGCCAGTCAGCTCAGCCTGAAATGCTGATGGCATTAAAATATTCTGTGCCACTCAAAATGGGGTTGGGAATACGAACACCTGGTTCATGGTTCAGAAGAAATTTGCCACCCAAGAAACTTAAAAGCAAGTATGACTGAGATTCTTGTCCATCACTTTTTTTCTCAAACCACTACAGCATCACGTACTTAGAGGAGGGATAAGCTCCCTTACTTTGCAGAGATATCTCCGTCCTCTTCCTCATTTACAAATTTCCGTTCCTTAACATGTGTCATTCCACCTGTGTGAATGTAGTGAAGAGAGTCTGCTTGGAATGACTGCCAAATTTGAAGAGGAAAAATAGCTTATGCTGTATGTAGAGACCACAATGAGAATATAGTTTTGGTTTTCCTCTTTATTTTTATTTTTTCCCCTGCATTTTAAAAATAGTCAGACTATGTCTTCAGCTTTTTTATAAAATACTTAAAAGTTTTGAATTGTATGCCATTCATATTTCAGCTTGGAATGAATTTGTAGAGCAAAGATACAAACCCCTGTAAAAAAGGGATTTATAACAAAAATGCTGATGCAGTACCAGCTATCCCAAAGCGAGCAGTGTCACCATAATCTCTGCCTGAACAAGACTGAAGATTAAGTCAAATAAGATATTTTAGCTCCCATAAACTCCAAATAGATCAGAGATTATTGTCTCCAAGTGTGAGGAGAAGGCCCCTAGTATGGCTACGCAGGGTTCCAGCTCTGGAATTATTAAACGTTCTTATATGCCATCTACACAGGTGCTTGTTTATGAGAAAGTAAATGTTCCAATAATCTACAGGAATATATTAGACCTCTGCTTAGGGTGATGTGTTCCGAACTTTGTGATCTCATTGACACAGCATAGAAGTCATGGAGGCAACTTCTTTGCCGTGCTGTAAAACAAGTAAAAGTGAAGCTGGAAACATGCACTGGCATTTCGGTTGATGTTTTTACAAAATGAGCAAATAATCACAGTCAGCCTGCTATACCAGGACTTTGATCAGTGGTAGTAGTTAGAAATAAGTGAGGTTTCATTCCATAAAAAACAAAGCACAGTGATTCGCAGAATGAAGACCAAAGGGAGGAAATTTAAGAGGACAGTGAGACAAAAAGAGAAGTCAAAAGCTTTTCAGTGTCAAAATGTACTTTAATCCTGCAGTCTTATCCTGTAATCCTGTCAAGAGCTTTGAGGAAAGTAGGTGTATGAGTAGAAAAATAATATGACATAGGGTGATTTAGTTCTTTTTTATATCATTTTTCAGCAAATTCTGTTTTTTCCTCAAAAAGAAGGGCTGAGAGTGAGAGAAGAAAGACACAGCACTCCTTGCTCAAGAGGCTTTCATTTCAGGAAGGCTGTGGATTACATTTTCATGGTCACCTGGCATCCTATGTGCCAGGCAAAAGGATTGACTGGTACCAGCCAGTCATATTCGACACTCCCCTTTAACTGTTTGAACTGATGAATCTGCCATTCACCAGTTTATACATCAGTTTATGTATTACTTATGGAAAAAGTGCTTTAATGTGATTTTCTGAAATGGAAAAATTAAGAAACTTTATCCTCTTTTCCCTAGGAGGTTTGAAGCACATGTACGTTCAATAAATGTTCTTTGGAAAAATATTTTTGCTACAGTTTGGGAGCAGACAGTGTCATTGTGTGACACTGAATGTGACACTGAAATGTGACAAATATAGTTCATGTTCTTTTTTTTTTTTTCCTAGTAATGACCTTCTGCATCACCTTGAGTAATGCATTTCTTTGATTTTCTTTGAAATGTCACATGCAATATTGCCCAATACCTGTTTGTGGGAGCAAGAAAGGAGCAGAGGGAAGCAAATATAGGAAGTAAATATACACTGTTCTGCCCACAATTCCAGAGTGGGAATTGTCTGCAATTCCCAAATTCTTGGGAATTTGTTATGACATTAAGATTTCATTCCTATGTATTTGTAATAGTTTTTGCCTCTGTTTATAGTTTTATCGCTTACATATTGCTATACTCTGACTGTTGATATATTTTAGTGTGCACAGTTTTACTGAAACTTTCCTTCATACTGATCACTCTAAGGATAGTCCTCATAGGAAGTTTTTTCCTTCACTTGTATTGGGTTATTACCTGTTGTTTTGGAATTATCTGCAGCTAACCTGTACTTGAGGCCAAATTTCCAATGGATCTGCAAAGAGATTTGTAGATTCATTTGCATTTAGACAGCAGTACATATTTATACTCTAGCAAATCGGGCAATCTTCCTAAGATTAGAGGTAATTCCAAAGAAGTTATTCTCTTATTTGTTTCTAGGTTCTGTTGAGAATCTGGCTTCTTTTTTTTTTCTTGAAAGTAGAAAATATTTATAAATTAACAGTACTTTCTTCCAAAACTTCAATGGGAGTTTGTTGGAGGGGGGGATGGCAGGGGGGGAAGCCAGTTGTGCCAAGATTTAGAACTAATTAAAAGGAAAATAATAATAAAAGGCAAGAAGAGCTAATGTGAATGAATACTATACGTACAAACGTATGACATGTATAAACTCTGATCACTGTCAGCAAACCTGTTTAAAGCTAATCTTACCCTTAAAACAAGTTTCATTTAAATCTATAATTCCCGTCTGAATAAGATGAATGGTTAGATAGTGACTGTGATTTTTAGCTATTTTTAGAAATAGTTTTTGTACATTTAACAGTTGTAGTCTTGCTTGTTTAGGTGATGTTGACTGTTATATTCCAAGTTTGTTAACCATTTTACAATGTGAAGAACTGCCTGTATGTCTCCTTAGCCTTCTGGGTTATAAGTTTTAGGACAAAGACCTGAAAACCAAAGACATAATAAAAATATTCTTCTAAAGATGTGCAACATTGTTAATTTCTACCTCATGATTTTTAGCTCTGTTCAGCATATTTGGCTGATACGTTAATTCTTCAGTCACAGCTTTAAACAGTACCATTTAATTGCACTGTTCAGTAGTTAGAAACCAATTACAGTGGTTTTCATTTTGTAATGAAGTTTTGATATGTTTTCCTGTTTTATATCATTACTTTGTTTCTAGTCTGTTCACTTTCATATATATAATAAAAATATCTGTATTTTTATTATGCCATATAGATCTTACTCTTTAAAATTCTGCATGTCTTCTCAGAGCCATATGTTACTTGATAGATGTCTTGTCTGTTATTTATCAGGTTTGGGCAATACTCTCTTGCTAACTTTTACATTCGCAAATCCAGCTGCAGCTATACTGGTTCTTTTCTTCCTGACTTCCATTGTCTGATTTCTGTTTGACCCAAATGGCTATTAAAACAGATTTACTGTTCTACTTCTCAATTTTCTTCCCAAATATGCTGAGCTGGGTTTTTTCTTGGCTTTTCAGTGTAGCTGACAGTGATCAATGGGCTTCATTTTATTCAGATTAATTTTCAGTACATTTTTCTGTCGTTCATAATTGAGTTTCACCATCAATATTCTCCATGTATATTGAGCAAGAGCAAGATTATATTGCTTGTGGTGCTTTTCTAACTACCTCTGTTTATAGTGGACCATGTTTCAAAACAGTCTTTGAAAGGTTCCTTTGGGCAAAACATTAAACAGTTTTACAGAGATTTTTTTTTTCATTTAATTTTTGTTGCTGCTAAAAATCTTTATTTAATGGGAAGTTGTCTAATTTTCAGTTTTGACCTAGAAAACAGGGCTCAGTCTGCTCTGATTAGTTATGTCAAGGGAGTTATTTGTTTCATTTTGCAAAACACCTATTGATATACTTAGGTTTTTTTTATGACTTTACATCCTGAATTGATTAATGGTTTATGTACGGGTCTTTTCATTCTAGACAGTTTATTTTTACATATTTGTCCTGATTAAGGATTTTTAATGACAGCTGTCTGCATAACAGATAACTTGCTCTGTATTAGATAATGCACTCTTTTTTTTTTTTTTTTTGAGAAAGCGTTTGAATTTCTGGGTAGATACTGTATTTTTGTGTAGCCTAATTTCCATAACTAGCACAAAGTTTTTATAGCATAACTGCAGTATTATTTATCTCTGACACGTGCACAGCCACTCCATCAACAGTTCCTTCGGCAGTAAAAATACTGTAATTTCTGCCATTTCACTCTGATTATGATACACAGTTCCAAAGCCTAGGAGAGGATGCTAAAAGGCAGTCCTGTATCTTGTTTTTTTTTTTCAATAAAAGTAATCTCCTAAAAGAATATAACAGCTGTATATCATATTAATGACTCATCCTTCCAGCTCTTGGTTACTCAGCACTTGAGTAATACACAGACCATGAGCAAAAGTAATCTGTGAATAAGCTTTGGATGAATAGGACTGATTGTGCACATTTTGATTAAAAGGTCAAGTGCAAAGCAGAAATGATGATGACAAATGGAAAATATTTTCTCTAAAATAAGCAAACAATTAAAATCAATTCCATAGCCTTTATTATAACATTGAAATTGCTTAAACTAATTATGATAAATGAGGCTAAATGTAGTGTGCCTTGCTGACTGAAGATATTCAAGCAGTGTTTTTGTGCCAAAACCCAAGACCAAGCCTGGCAGAGCCATTAGTCATCATAGAGAAGTGGTGCACTGCCTTGCTGATGTATTTAAATGTAGGGGTGGCTGTGTGTTCACACACACACACACACACACAAGCAAACATACATATACATATATATATTTCAATTTTTTAGTGTTACTGTCATGTAATCTATTTTAGATTTTTTTTTTTTTCTGCAGGGATGAATGAAAATGTTGCCTCTCCTTTAAACTGCTTACAGGGTATGAATGGAACTTAATGACTACCTATAAGCTGAAGGAGTGACCCAAACCAGAAATATGTAGCACAACTTCTTATCAAAGTTATTGAAAGTGTTTATGTCATAATACAATTTAGGGGACCCGGTTCATCTAGACATAGAGATTGTTTGAATTACTATCATTAATTAATATATTATTTATCTAATGATATAGTATTTCTCATTTGCAAATCCCAAGATTGATTGTAAGGAGAGGTGGTTTAAACATAAACTTGATAAATAGCTCAGCTCTCATGCTAGGAACTTCACAGCACATGACAGGGCTAGTGTCTTCTCCATAGTACTTAATATACAAAAGCAAGTGGTGGCAGGGGCAGAAGGGAAAGAAAAGCATTTGATGGCTAGAAAACTGGAAGGATGTATTATTTCTTAGCAGCTTAAAACTTTAGGTATTTCATGAAGTGAGGGCTAAAGTGAAATTTATCAGTTAGGATGATATTGAAGCTGAAAACCCATCTGTCTGCTGTGTTCTTGAGTGTGCTGAGAGAGGTAATTCCAACTCGAATCTCTGCAAACTTATGTAGGCCTTGCTGTGGTATCCCTGCCGTGAGGGCAGGATATTGTGATAATGAAGGCTTCCAATTCCTTTGAATAATATAAAAGTAATGTATATGTGTGAACATGCATGGCTTCTGTTCATATTTGTTTTTGGTTAAGCCACTTTTAAGGCACTTTTTAGAATATGATACAGTAAAGAAACTACTTTGTTTTGCAATCAAAGTATATGTGACTGCAATTGCGTAGAGCTCTATTGACAAGCCAGTTACATAAGATTTCACATTATCTATACATTTGCATAAATATTACCTTTCAAAACTGCAAACCGCTGCTTATAGAATTATTAAGATGTATTACAAAATGGTAACAGAGAATCATCTTTCATCTAGACCATGTGTATGTAGTGTTAGAAGTGTTAATCCATAACATTAGAAATTGCGTTTCCTTCTGAAAAGAGCCTAAAGAAATGTTGTCCCATGATCTCCAAGTCAAATACTTCAAAATCAAAACTTAAAACTGTATCTAGACTTTTTTGAGAATCACCTAGTAGATGCCACTTTCGAATTTCAAAGCAAGATATAAAAGCGTTTATTCTTGATATTGTAAATGTACCTATGCTGTATTAAGATACCTTCGAAAACCCATATTTGAGGCATTTTTCAGATTTTTAATCAATTGTCTACTACATTTTTAAAACTAAATTTTTTAAAACTAAATTTTAAAACTAATTTTTTTTTGTCCCTCCCTGGAATGATAGTGTAGATGGGAGTGCAGATGTTACTGATATAGCCTTTGATCTGAAAAGACCGAACCTCCATTTACTTTGAGCTAATTTCCTACCTTTTCTGTTCTCATGGGCTTTGGTCTCCAACTTAGGATATTTGCTCTTGGAGCTTCATAGAAAATGTATTTTCCAGAAACAAGGCTCCTATCATAACCTCCCCACACCTCTGCTGTGAATTTTACTTGGCGGCTTAAGCAGCTTTGGTGCAACAGGAGCTGCCTGCACTTCTCATCCCTGCTGCGTCTCCACTCTCCCCTGGGGCTGCCTAAGGGTTCCCAGAGCAGTAGGGATCAAACAGTTCCTTTGCTCTTTCAAGCTACTTTTTTTTTTCCTCTTGTTCAAAGATAAACCAGATGATACCCAAATGTATTAACTCCTTCATTTTTCTTAATAGATCTATCTTAATAGATATTGGACTTCATTATCAGAGCCTCATGAAATGACTCAAAGTGACCTGGTCCATTTTGTCCATTCTAAATTTTATCAGTGGGAGTGTTAATGTTAGAAGGAACATTTTATCCTTCTCTCTTATTTATTTGCAAATATTTTGCTATGGTTTTACTGCTTCTAGGCTTTTAAAACATTTTTTGTCCTCTCACAATTACAGTGGAGAGATCTCCTAGTCTGGATGGTTTTGTTTGCAGTGGGTGGGTTTTGATCCAGTGTAGGCAGAGCTCTCTCTCAAATCATATATGCTTTTTTCTTTCCTTTTTTTTTTTTCTTCCTCATATTTTTGGCCAAGTTTTCAGGTTTTTACTCACTAAGACTGCTTCCTCTTTCTCTTAAGTCCTAGGTAACACAGTCTCTTTTTCAGTGTGTCCCAGGCTTCAGAATAGGAAATGTCTCCCTCTATTCCCTCTAATCCTTGAATCCCTGGCCATAGATGTGGAATCTGGTTACATCTAACTCCAGGTTTAGTGATATACAGATGGAGGCCAAAAATTAGCAAAAGCTTATGTAGCTTCATGAGGAAGGAATGTGGTGAGAAGTATCTATTGAGAAATTCCCACTTCACCTGCTATTCCTATTTAAACTATTTGGTTGAGGTGAAGGGATGAATACAAAGTGTTTAATAGTGCATCTCGATAAAAGTACTGTAGCTGCTGCAATAGTGGGGTGGTACTGGCATAAACATTTTGTCTGAACTGATGCCAGTAACAAGTAGATGTGATAAAAAAAAGAATTGATAAATTCAGAAAAAAAGTGGTAAATGGGGAAGTGAAGGAAGAAAAAAAAAACATATATAGAACAGTGAAAGCAGAGGAGCAGTTCCAAGACATGTAGGAACTTTTCAATAAGGAAGGAAAGGCAAAGTTATCTAAGAGTGGAAATGATTTTTCTATAATTGCGGAAAGTACAAACAGGTGAGGAAAGTTATGAGGTGCACTCTGGATGAGAGGAAAAGGTCAGTGAGTGATGCAGGAGGGAAGGAGAGCTGTCACAAGTCTGGCTCGAGAGACCTGGAACAGACAGAAAGCAAAAAGGCAGAGAGGCTCCTTTGTGTAGGGAGGTCAGCACTGAGACTCAGGAAGGGCATGATATTTGATTCAGAAATTTAAAATTATAGTGAGTGCATAAGACATTGAAATAAATACGCAAATCACATAAAACCACAAAATCTGAGGAAATGTGTTTATGTATTTGAATTAAAAAAATGGTTGTATGTACATCTGGAAAGGACAGCTAATAATGAAGCAGACATGGCATGTTAAAGTGTGGGGTTTTTTTAAGAGGAGTACTTTAAATGGAAAGTCAGACATGGAATGAAATAAACTGTCTCTTCAGTTTTTCGTTTGAAATACCTATTTATCAGACATTTCACTTGCCGTACCATGTACTTCATATAGAGATTCAAACTTACCCTCTGGTAAATCAAATAAAAAAGCCAGTGAATCAAGTATTATTACTTAGAAAATCAAATCAATATTAAATCAAATACATTCAAAAGCTATCTTATTTGCTTTTAAGCTTCATTGTTGTTCAAATATCAAGCTTTTAATACCCAAAGATAAATGTGTTCATTTGTTTACACATGTACCTATGCTAGAATATTAACACTCATTTATTTTTCAGTTACCTCTAGAGATAAACAAAGGCAACTTAGCTAGGTTTTAAGGCTATCTTATAACTCTTTTAAAACACTTGATAAGTTAGGTAGCTGTATAGTTTGAATAAGAGTAATGAAAAGAAATCAAGATATTAAAACTGAACAAGTAAATAATAGCATAATAGAGCAGGCTCAGAAACAGGTACATACCAGAACATTATCTGAACTTTTTTCCTTTTCTGTATTTCTGCATTTGAAAGATTTTTTTCATGACTTTTTATTTGGTTTCAGAGATAACAAAATGTAGACACTTGATTTTTTCAGATCAAAACTTTACTTACACCTAAGAAGATAGTTTTACATTGTATTGGCAGCTTCACGTAAAGTTGACTTCTGAGAGAGGCACTTTTTTTTTTCAAGTGCACAGCTGATTAAATATGCTGTTATTCTTACTGAGCACTAGAACTTTCTGAAATGACTGTAGGACTAAAGCTACACTTCCTCCATGCTGAAATGTAGTAAAAATACCTGAATTAGATGCAACTCCATTACAGTGAGCAGCGCTGTTGGACTGGGCTCCACCATCATCAGGTGGGGAGGCCAATGCACTTATCTGCACAGAAAGCTGCATTGAAGCTGCTGCCCTTGTTTAGATGTCCAGTTCTATCTTTCTGCGTTAGCTCTAATCTCTGCACATCTTTGCATTATGTTGCACATGATGCACATATCCTAAATATCCTCTCATTATTGTACACTGAAATAAGGAATAACATTTTAGTTTATATAGGGAGACAGATGACATATGTTATTAAAGTAAGGGCAATATCTCTCTAAGGAATTATTTTATATTCCTTACTATGTATTGAATATTTCAAGAATCTTTGTGAAATAGAGTATAGCTACAATTTATCTGACTCTGCTTTTACTCTTTATTTCTTGCAGGGTGCATGTATCCACCCTATGCACAATGGTGCCACAACAGTGTGAACTCTGCTTATGGATCGAGGCCAGGACTCCTGTAGGGAAAAACAGAGGATATGAGCATGGCATAAACAGCCTTTGGGGGGCTGAATCAAGGCTGCAGTCTTAGCTAGCTTTACAGTGGTAAATTTTGCAGCCTTAGTGCTTTAATTCTGACCTATGTGTGTCACACAGGTTTATACTAAAGTTGTTCAGGTGCTCTGGTTTTATTCTAAGAAAGACCACATCCTTTAAATGAGTAGAAGATGTAAGATGCATACACTCAGGAGCCTGCGTCAGTACGAGGAGTTAGAGAAGTTGGGAATGCTGCAATTTAAAACCTCTTCTGCAGTCAGGATTCAACATAGTTTTTCAAAATGAAGGGCAACAGAGAAAGATCCTTTCTTAAAACACTTTATCAGCCTGCCATATTTATTGTCTACTGGAATAAAGAAGATGCTGGAATAAGTTAAGTCTTTTGAACTGGGCTGCAAAGGCAAGACACTTTTTTCCTCACCAGAATTAATCTTTAGGAGCAGATGTGACTCTGCAAAATGAATATGATAGTGTTATCCATTTTCACCCCTAATGTTATTTTTTTGGTGAAATGATCTGTAGTTGGAAGAAATTCATGTAGAATTGTCTAGGATGTCTAGGATTCACTCAGTTTTTGATCAGTATTTAAAATATGGGAATTTTATTACTTTTTTTGTATGTGTGTGTGTGTGCTACACCTTTGGGAGCAAGTGTCCAAGTTATGCATATATGTATTTATGTATATGTGCATATATCTAAAGAGCGAAAAAGTCAGATCAATTTCTTATTTGCTTTTCCTTATGACCAGAAGATTGAATAGGCCCCATAAATTAAAATAAACTTGACTGGATACCATTGCTGCAACTTCTAAATTAACAAATGAGAAATCTGCTATAATAGCATCCCTTCTGATACAGTCTAATTTAAATGAATTGCCCGTCTGTAAGTCCAAATCAAAAGTAAAGAATCAGACTAATCCCATAGCATTAATATTGTACCTAACTATTTAAACCTGGAAATTGTTCTTCCAGAACTCTGCTTCCAAATACAATTTTCATAAGGATCTGTTAGGTTGTATTTTCAAAAAAAAGAGATGTTGCCTTTGCTTCACTTCAGCATCCTCCCTTATGGGAGAGTGAACTGCAGAATCATGTCTCCCCCCCACAGAAAATGCCTTTCACAGCAGAGCCTTGCTCTCCCTCAAAATGATTGATCTCCACAGTCCCAACCCCTTGACAGAGATCATAGAATCTTTATGGAAAAGATCTTCACAAGATCATCAAGTCCAACCGTAACCTCATCACCACCATGCCTGCCAAACCCTGATGCTCCTTTGCTCACAGGTACATGCAGCACTGCTAAATTCGCTCCTGTGGCTCATGGGAAGAAACACGCAGCAGAGCCACTATTTAATATATGAAGAGTTTGTGCCTTCTGGAAGTGAGGTCACTTGCCTAAGGCGTGGGGAGGAGGCATGAAGGAGGCTGCCTCTTGGTGGGTTGGGATGGATAATGCAGAGTCATTGACTCGCAGAGGTGCTCAGGGCTCTGGGGACACTGCTGCTCCTCCTGCCTGAACTCTGAATTAGTGCCTATGCAGAAGAAACATGATGGTTACTGAAACACAGGGCTCGGTATTTCATGTTGTAATCTCTAAGGACGTTTAAGAAAGTTACTCAGAGGTTCAGTGCTTCTCAGACATTTTACTTGCATTGAAAAATTCTGATTGAGACCTTTTTTTTTTTTGGTCATTATCTGGTTGTGTATTTCTTGTTTCCAACACCATCATCCTACCTTGTTTGCAAGCCAGTATAGCAGGAGAGTCCAACTGCGATCACGCTTCTCTTATCTCTGATGACAGATACTGCCATCAAGCCAGTGGCAAACATAGTGCAGATAACAGCACTGCAATGGTTCTGGAAGTTACCTAACACTTTGCTTGTTCTTGTATATTTAAGTGTCTTTAAAGTCCTATTACTCCTGCATTATTTCTGTCGTGTCTTGTGGAGTGTAGACACTGTTGCTTTTATTTCAAGGTCTGTACCTATTTTATGTGTGTTTAGGTAAAATTCAGTATGCGGAGTGCTGACCAGTCTCTGAGTAGGTTCAGCTTTGCCGTATCAGACTCCTGATGTTAGGAGCTGTCTATCATAAGAAAGCCAGAAAAATATCCAAGATAATTGGATATGCCTTCATCTACTTTTTTGAGTGTTAGGATAACTGTGTGGGAAGTCAGTGACTTGTCCTCCCTGTGCAAAGTATGAACATGGAACTACATAAATTGGCACTTCTTTCTCTGGAAGATAAATATAGGTGACCATAAACAGCTGCATCAGACTCTGTGTACCTCTGCTATACAGAAGAGAGCATAATCTGTTGAACTGCATTTTACAGCTTTGGTGCCTCGTGATGCCAATATATTCTGAACTGGGGTTTCAAACTGAGGGTTTTTTTGGGGGAGGGGTCTAAAATCAGTATTCTAATATTCTGTGCAGGGCATTATCATGAGTTTCAGATTGTTTCCTAGTCTTTTTCAGCCTGTAACAGATTCTCACCTATTTATGCCAGGGGAGTAGGTTTATAGAGCATATTTATACCAAAGCAACTTATAAGGCTTTGTACTGTCTTAGCTATAGTGTGTGAACAGAATCTCAGCGTAATGAAGTCCTTGGTTGGGATGATGATATTGATTAATATCCCAATATTGTTGATTAGGGAATGCTTTCAGTAGTGATATTGTTCGCTCGGCTATAGATTTGATTTAATAGGTAAGGGATCTAAATAAGCTAGCTGTGACTTTGATGCAGTTCACAGCATCTCTGATTTGATAGGTCATTAATCTGTTGGGTTTAACTAAGTAACAGATTGCAGCTTTCGTCAGACCCAGAAATACAACCAGGCAGAGTCAAAACTCTCCCTACCTAACGTGCCCTTTCTTTGTAATTACGTTGCTGAGGTGTTCCAAGCGTCTGTGTTGTGACTCATGCCTTAAAGTGCCACTTTTAAAAGCAGGTATTTAATTCTAGGCATGACTACATGAGGTTTGCTAGTCAGCAATTCTGTCTCGAAAAGTAATGTTTTCACAGGCAGCCCAGTACTTCTAGGAATATCAATAAATGCACCCTGCTGAAAAGGTGATCCTAAATCTAGATATACCTCTGGCTTTCTAAATTTATCTGACCCCATGCAGGAAGGCAGAACTCAAATTTGATAGCAATGTGTTTTGATATAGCTTCACCTGATAAAGTAGTCTGTTGTCTCAGTGTATAATTAAGCACTGTATGATGTGCTGGCTATGACTGTATTTCCACAATTTTAATAGTTTTTACTAGATAAGGTAGGTGCACTTGTGGTCATTTGTTTAATATAGTCTTTGATTTCTCTGAACCCTAATAGTTCTTACTTGCATGCACAACTGAGCATTTAGAAGTGGATGTTTCTTAAATATCAGTCAATTATTTTGAAACTGTCCAAAGTCGATTGCAGTGGGGACATATTCCAATATTGCCACTCCAATTTTCATGGTACTGACACTCCGTGAAACACGACACAATAAAAAGATCTGACAAGTTCCAGAGCTTTGAACTCAAAGACCATCCAGGGCTTTTCAAAAACCTTCCAGCCAGAATTGCTCTAGCAGGAGTCTGGAAATTGAAAGTATTTGCATTTTCATGAAAAGTAAGAGAGGTTGACAAAAAAATTTCCTAAATATTGATGAGAGTGTTGAACGAGAGACAAGTCGAAAATCATTTTTATATGATTATTTATTAGCAAGCAAAAATGATAGTGTTTATACAGCAATGGATCAGTGTGGTTATAGTTTTGAACAACTTCCTTTCATTTTTTAATATATTATGTGTTTTTCTTTTTGACCTAATGTGGTGTTGTCTAGAAATGGGATTAGGACAGCCAAAATAAGTCGTGCTAAATATTGGCTAAGTGTATCTGCGTTTGGAGAGGTCTAAATATTTTACAATAAGACAATACACAGTACATCTAAGTAACAAATTCAGGCTAAGAATGGTAAATATGGAGAAAATCAAATTCACATGAGAAAAATGGAAGATGAATATCTCACAAGGAATTCAGGTGGAAGACCTGTTCTTTACTACTAACTTGACTCTAAACAGATCTGAAAGTACCTTTTTGAGTACACTTATCTTAGTGAGGGGATGAGAGTATATCCTGTTGTGATAGGAGAGACTTGCTAAAAACAATCAAGTGCCAAACTGAGATCCAAGAAGGAAGTTGGAAAGGGGAGGGAGGATGATTTGATTTCCAGATAAAATGGTGCAAGAAATTAAGAAATGTAAATTTGGCTAGGGGAAATGCATCCCTGGGCTGAGAGCCTGCACAAGCCCTTGGCACCCTTCAGGCCTGCTTAAACCCTCTGTGAAGACTAATTAGCTGCAGAGTGTGCATTCTCAATTCCAGATAAATATGCATTTCACAAGCAGTCTACAGAACAAGAATTATTTATTGGACATGTCTGTGAATAATTTCAAGTATAGAGTGAGCTCAGTCATTTTAAAATCTGTTTATGTACAGTTTACAAATGGATGGGGAATAAAGAATCAAGCTCAAGAAATATTTGTTGAGAAAAGTGCTTTTTCTAGTTGTTGAAGAAGTCTTAACCATGCTTCATTGTGGGAGCAAGGAAGGAGCAGGGGCCCAAGGATTAGGGCCAGAAACCATTTTATTGAGCATCAGACCATACTTATATATTCTCGAGTATGTGATGCACATGTACTCATAAGTAACTGTAAAAGTTTAGTAGATGTCAGGATGCACACACAGGTGTGTTCTCACAAGTTTGCACACACACACCTTCATAACGGGTGTACAATCAACATACTCTTTTTCAGGCTGAATACAGAACAACCGGGGAACTCATTCCTTTCCCCCCAAAAGAAAGAGAAAAAAGAAAAGAAACAAACAACAACAAAAAACAGTCTTGAAAGCACTGGTACTTCTACTTTTAAGTACTTATCCTAATTTCTAGCCATAATTAATTCATGGATAGTTTATATTCATTATTCTTGTGACAGTATTTTATTGTTGTTTAAATAATTCCTCTTCCTGTTTACACACTCAGGTACATTTATAGGGGAACAGTCATATCCACTCTTAACCATTGTTCTGAGAAGCTGAACAAGCCAAGCTCTTTTAATCTCTGCTTGTAAAATAAATTATCATTTATATTACTCAAGTACACTGTTTACAATGAGGTTACTTTTGTTATGCTCTGCACTTTCATTATTAGTCTTTGACTTTCTTGTTCATTAGGAGCAAACAAGAAAAATAAAATTGAAAAAAAGAATCACAGGACAAAGCAAGCCTGGCACCCACGACATCGTATATGCAAATGACAACTACATACATGTGTGCCTAAATTGATACACTTATATTGCAAAAGTGCATTTAGGATGGGATCATGCATCATTCTGCTGTGGATGTTAGAAAGTGACATCTGCAAATTCCTACCAGGAATATCCAACTCAGGAAAACGGTTCATTTTAAAAGCTAAACTGAATAAGATGCATCTTCTGTGTAAATTCAGCAGGGAAAAATTCTGAATTCTGTAACTGGAGACACTACTTGCTAGAGGTACAACATTACTTCCTCATATTAAGTTGGCATTGGCATACTGCTGGATAAAAGGTAAAAAAGTCCCTTCAGGTGAATATTCCAAGATCCACATGCAACTTTTCTCTCAGATGGAGACATGATCGTGATAACAAGCCTAATGTAGGAAAATGTTTATCAGAATTTTCTTCCATTTGGAATTTCCTTAAATGAAGACAAAGCATTTTCTGAAATTAATGTTACATTTTGGGAAATCCAGCTTCATCCCCTGTGGCTGTTGTACAACCTGGAGAGCTCTCAATCCCATTGTCTTCTGCTGGCTGTTCCTGTCAGTGACACCACGTCACCGGTGTCCTTCCATCTTGGGAGAGACAGAGTCAACTGAGGTGTAACCATGTTCATGTGGGAGGTAGAAGAGCTTAGAATTGCAGCTCCGTGAGATCCAGTGGAGGTCATTTTAGCAATTAGATATTAAACTGAGATTAAATTAGAGAATTAAACTGAGAACATGAAACAACGGGAAGCTCTCGGCAGGTACCTGTGTGATGGCTCTGCAGGCCAGCTCAGCTCAAGAATTAGCATGGTTGTGTTTCATGGCTTTTGGTCTAATGGGCTTGAGGCCAGTTTGGAGACCCTTACTCACATGGAGATGCATGCCACAATCCACATGTGGGTGGCCGTATTAGTTTTGAACCTTTCCATGGCACTGTATTGTGGATTTATCAGGTTGAAGCATATCTGCACGTGATGATGTAGACGTTAATTCACTTGCTTATGCAGCTGATCATAGGACTGACGCTAATCTCCAGGTATGTTTTTCGCTATCGTGTTTAAGTTAAAATATAGGCAAAGGAGATATTTGGACACTACAATGAACTGGTGAATAAATTTATAGTAGAAAAGATTTATTTTCTTTACGTTTGGATGCATACGGTTAGAAATAATCATACGTCGTCTTCTGTTCCCCCCAGTTTCTCAAATACTCGGAACAGGTCAAAGTAGAGCTATTTCAAACTAGAAATTCTACTATTTCATCAATATATAGTACATAGAATTTTCATTTAAACGTTATCGGTGAAGCGAACTAATAACTAGAGGTGAAAATAAGGTTTAGATAACAGAAAATAATGGTTTAAATGCCTCATCTTTACATACCAGTTTAGAGTCGCTTCCTTGAATTGCTTTTTGATCTGTGCATGCACATGATTTCCTTGGATTCCCTTGGTTTATTTATTTTTAAGGCCATATTTAGATTCAAGTAGGCAGAATGAAATCTGGGGAGGGAACATAGCTTAGTTGGGGATTAGACAGCAGGAAGCTCAGGGCTGCCAGCTGTGTCAGTGCTTCCAAAGTAACCGTATTTCAACAGGGATGCTCCTTGAATACCCTGGGACATTGAATAAGTAGCAGATTTGGAATATTTTTATGAAAAAGAAATTTTGTAGTCCCTAGCTGTTAGAGCTTTACTTCATAGCCATCCTTATGATTTTCACATTGGTGCCAACTGAGTAAAAAGGAAACTGAAGAGGTAGCATAAAATTATTTTTTCATTGCAGGGTTTGCCCAGTGCTGTTGTAAGGGATGGGATGTAGCAACCCCTGCATCCTGTGCTAAATGACAAAGCTCACAGCATAGGTAATTTTCACTGAATGTTTATCTGTTTTGTCATATGTTTAATACCACATTTTTATACTGTCAAGATCAGTTATTTAGTTGACTCCCAAATCTGCTGTATTCGGAGTTATCTTTTGAATTTAGAGGTATGTTTTTTATATAGGTTGTTTGGAAGATCTATTTGGTTAATGCGCTCCAGCTTTTATCATCTGTTTTGGCTCTATCATACCTTTTCTAAGATGTTTATAGCATCCCGGAATACAGCTGTAATTACTCTTCTCTGTTTACCAGGAGGAAACAGGGAGCAACTTGGTAATTTTTATCGTCATTTTGGTGATCTCATATGCTTTTCCAAGATGAATGCTATAGGTGTGGTAATATTTTAACAGCACACCAGCACCTGGAGGATGTCAGCTTTTGTCTTTATTGAATGTTTCATTGACAGATTGTGATAAAACGTAAGTTCATTTTAATCTTTTTCTCTTTTCTTTTGATTCACTGGGGGAGATGGTTTGTCACCACCTATGTTAATGTTTTTAATGGGTACCATTATTTTATATTGCTGTATTTCATCCCATATTGCCCAGATCTTACAAAAAATATTGTGTAATTTACTTGACAAACAAAGCAGTTATTGTATAAAGTTATTGTAAATGGCCACCATGCAATAATAGCAAGATATCCTCAAACATCAATACCTTGTATTTTGTATTAGGCTTCAGAAAGGTCATCAGTCTAGAAGTAGAGAAAGTTCTGCAGATTTCCATTTCTCGGCTTGGCACTCGCAGCCAACCTGTCAGATCTGGCCTTTAGAGACATATTTGACCTACTGTAAAACAGGCAGTTCGACTGGTGCCTGCACGGAGGAAGCCACCTGATAGACGGCAGATCTGCGAGCTTCTAAAAATATTGTTCCCAAGCAACCTTTTATGCAGGATTCTGTATTCCCTTAGTCTGAGCCGTTGCTTCAGCTCAGAAACGCCGCTTCGCGCACCCGTGCGATTCTGCTGGCTTTGCTCAGCTTCTGCTGGTCCTGCACGCCCTTGTCAGGGAGCTAAAGAGCAGATCCTGTGCTTCTGAACGAGCGGGTGAGTCGCCGAAGAAAACGCTTTGATACAGGATGGGCGCTCGACCGATTTGCGCAGACTAAGCCAGGTCGCAAGGTGTAAGCAGCCTCCTGCTGATTCCTTCTCTGTGCGGCTCAGCCAACGGAGTCATTTATCTGACAGAAACTTGCGTGTGTGCCCATACGCAAAGCTGGCCAAATAATGGAGTTTGTGGAGTAAGGTGCTGAGGATTCCTCTCAGAATCTGCTCCGTAATAGTTTGTTTGAATAGCTATAAATTAGCCTCAACCTTTGCCCATTTAGGGGAGCATGGTACAGTTGGACCCTGCTTTGCAGAAAGCAGTGGGAAAAAGCACCCACTGATAACTCCCTATCTCTTAAAATGAATGCGGCTTTCTTGGTATTGCCTGTTTTGCCAAAAAAGAAATCGTCGAATTACCAGAACTGGGTTTGTACTAAGGTGATCATTAATGCAGACTTCCCTGGATTTTCCTTTGGAAAATAAAATCCTTTGCTAGAAAGAAGTATAAATACAACTTGGAAACAGTTAAAGCATTTTGCTTTGTTTTGATTTTTGCTGATCCTTATTTAGAAAATAGGTAAGCTGATTAAACATTTTCTTTTTAACTGACAGGAAATCCAGTTGTTTTTAAGAAATGCATATTTTGTAAGGGAAACACTGACAAGTTGTCTCATTGCTGAATATCAAAACAGTTATTTTAAATGCCTGAACTACAAAAGGGTTGTGCTTCGCAATCCAAAATGATAAATAATTCTTTTTAGTATGTGATTTTATTTTCAAGGTGTTTAGCAGTCTGGCATTTTAGTGATGACTACACAGGAAAAGACTATCATATGTCAACAGCAGACCTGTAACTGTTTCTCCCCGTCTTGCTTTTCCCTTTATTCCCCTCATTCCTCTGCATCTCAGCTGACCTCATACATCATTATTTTTGTAACATGAAGTAGAACATGTTACACTTCTGACCTTAAGAGTAAAGTGTGTTCTCATTAAAATTGAAAGCAGCGACCCAACTGCCTCTTTTTCTACCTACCTAAATAAGAAGTCACAGGTAATTGCTGTTTCCACAACTCTATATGAGCTAAAGCTCTGAATGCAATAGAGCTGCTTTCAATACTGAATAATTTGGCTGCATAGGAGGTGATGTCCCTTCCTGTTTGCCATTAAGAGCACCGTTCTGGTTTGTCCTGAATATCCGTCCTTTATCTGTCTTTGAGGAGATACTCACGTATTTGACTAAACGCAGCACGCTGTGCAAAACCTTGGCCACCAGCATGACCAGTCTGGCCAGCAGGCTAGCAGGCATTTTTTGATGCTTATAGGAGAAAAAAATATATTTGATGCTTATAGAGGAACTGCTTTGGTGTTCTACAATGTATAATATAGGCCATGGGGTATGTAAGAACATTATAAGCATTATTCATAATGGTAGTGTTACTATTATTTTATCCTGGAAGCAGATAGGAGGGACAGGCGTAACTGCACAATCAGCTTCTTTTATTAGCTAATTAGCATCACAAATATTACAGGACATTCTTCAACCAATGTTTGCTACTTAGAAGAGGTTTTTGTGGAGAGTCAAGAATTTCACAGATTTCAGCTTAATATCGTTTACTCCAGAGTTCACCTGTACAGTTAAGCTGAAATGGATTAAGTTGATCTTCTTCTATTATTTGCTTTATTCTTTTTCTTGCCAGAAGCATCACATGAATGAAGAAGTGTCATTCTGGATGAACTTTCATTATATCAGAAAGCCTGATTAGAAAGTAAAGAACAGCTCGGCTACATATTTTATGAGCTTCCTTTGAAAGAAAGCTTTTTGAACACACTGCTGTCAGTTGGTATTTCTTTGACTGCTTTAACTTTTCTTTGCTTTAGGTTAACCAGTGTGTCTTACTAGTAGGACAAAGAGCACTTATAAGAAAAAAGTGTTGAAAACAAGGACGAGTTTAATGTATTTTATTGATTTTTTTCCTCTCAAAATATGTCTGTCTGGATAAATTCTGGTCATGATCTTGCACTGCTAGACTGGAGCCTGGTTCCCTCAGATACTGCATCCTTGTGCAGCTCTGGAATTTCAGATCCAGTGTCAGTCCAAAAAGAGGCTGACAATGATACATTTGTTCAGCAAGCAAAGCCTTTATTGGCACCTTAAGTGCGATCGTGGAATGATGTTTTGAGCCTAGAATATTTTACTAATAAATTATGAGCAAAACAGACTGGAGGGCACACTACTAGACTAGAGTCAGGAGATGGAGGTTGCGTGACTTCCCACGGAGGAAAGCTCTGCTGCAGCTTTTCTGTATGACAGTAGCAAATCATTCAGCCTCTTCCACCTCAGTCCTCTACTCAAAAGAACCAGAATGATAGCAATTTTTGATTCCTTTGGATAGTTTGTCCCACCTACAAACACTAGCATGAGAGTGGCCAACTTTTTCATCCTGTCTGTACAGGCAGCTTCTTTCTCAGTTATATCTTCATTCTCAGCTACCTTCAGGTGGCCTCTCTGTAAAAAATACTAGGATAAGCTAATGCCTTCAAAGAAATAGGGAGGTAGCCTGACCTGTTAAATCTTTTTTTAATTCTCTTTGTGTGGCATAGTCCAAGGAATAATAGTGTCAGAGATGGTAGGAATGTCTGTATTTTTCCTAGGGGATGACAGAGCCTCATAGCACACTTAAATGAGATATTTTCAAGAAGAATTTCATTGAAATATAGGAGAGTCAATTGTGCTAAAGTAGCAGAGAGATCATCACCAAGAGCTGAAAAGGAGGTCAAATGCATGCTGTGCTGTATTTGCTTTTTAATTTTCACATAATTATACTTCTTTCATTCACAACCAGCAAATTGAGAAGTTGTCTCTAGGTGCAAGTTTCACATATTTCAGAATCTGTCAATAAGTAGCCGAATTGGTTCGTTTTCAGTGAATATGGAAATATTTTGGAATGAAAACAAGGTTACATCTTAAAATTTTACATCTTAAAGTGCTAGGGTGATGCTTTGTATCAGAAATGTATTAAATCTTATGCTGCACTGTTTATTAAGCATCACCTTTTCAATACAAAAACATGCTCATAAACATTTTTAGCAGCCTCTCTTGCCCCTGCCACCTGTCTTGTTAGTTGTAAGCATCTTGGTTTGAAAGCAGAAGGCAACACATGGCTGGAGAAAATATCTTCAGCTAGGGACCCCAATTTTACAGAAATTTGGAGGCATCTCCTCCTATTGCTTTGTAAAAGATCTAACAAATGAAACAGCCCAAATAATACTGAAAATCAGTTTATTGCAATTTATTGATATTATTGGATTTTCAATGATTTTCTGTAGCTGCTCTGAAGTTGTGATGTGCTGTCTCCTGACAGTTTTTGCAGAGACAGACTTCTTGACCTGAAGGATTTCTCAAACCTGGTGAGCATATTTTACAGCCTTGTACGCAAAAGTTGCTTGGGTGAAAACAAAGAGCAGGTAAAAAAGAAATCTGAGAAGGGACGGGGAGATAAGAAATGAGGAACAAAGAATGACTCATCAGTCATTTTATGCAATTCCAAGAAATGAGAGATCATCTCCTGCGACCTCTTGTGTGGAGTGTGTCTGGAAAAGGTGTTTTGTTGTTGTTCCCCATGTATAAGGTGACAGAGTACGTGCCTTCTTGAATAAGGGTGTTAAATGCCTTGCAGAGTCTAGTTCTGGAAAGACTAAAGCATTCAGGAGATGGCAAGAACGTAGTAGGAGGGGATTTGTGAGAGGAAAAAAAAGCGTTCTCAAACTAAAGTATACAGGCGTGTATTTGCTCTGATGAACCCACTCAGAAGCTGAAGTTCAGTGAACACAAAATGAAATCGAGATAAAATGCTTAAGATAGAAAAAGGAGCATTAGTCATAATGTGATGAATGTTTTTCATGGCACTGTAGAGGTAGACGGGCTCCCTTAGGAGTTTTCTGAGCTCTTTCACACTGCCTTGGGACAGAAAAGGAAATACAGCAATAAACTGCTGACATCGTCCCTGCTAAGTGGGAAAGAATAAATCTTTCATCTTTACATCTTTCATGTAAACAGTATTTTAACAGAGGAGGTGCTGGATTTATCAAAAAACATAGCCATTCACAAACGGACTTTCGTTATATAAAGTACTCTTTTATTTGCTTTCTGAGAAATGAGAGCACATAAATCACATTCTTTAGATCCTTTTATTTTATTTAACTTGATCCTGTCATAGTGAAGTACGTTCACATCCATCTTTAAAATGCTCATCTAGAATGCATTTCAGAAAAATTCAGATTTGCAGGGAAGATGTAGTTTTGAAAGAGAACAGTAACCAAATCTGTGGTTAACGCTATTTTCTACTTGTACCATGTAGCAGGCACAAGTTGAGATGGGTGGGGGAGGTAGGGTGAAAGGTTTGAATGAGTACATGCTGAGAAGCAAAAATTTTGTAATGTAATATATGTTGGTAATATCATTAACTCTCTGATCTTCTGCCATTCAGAGCAGGGGGTGAAAAATGGTTTGCAGCAGCAGCTGAACAGATTTAGAGATGAAGAAGAAACACCAGGCTAAAACTAGCTGTTGCATTATTGATCATCTGGAATTTCTGACTTTTGATTTGTACAGCTGACTTTTTCCACAGCTCTTTGCTAAGGTTTGCCATCAAGAGAAGCTTTTCTTAGCTTTCTCAGCAGCTATTTCTCTCTAGTGATTTCTGCAAAATGCTTTCTAACTAGAAGTGGATACCCTAATTCCAAAATAAAAACATCTCTTTTCTAATTGATTCTCTCAGATTTGAAAATGGATTAATAGGCATACAGGTTAGGATTTTACTCCAAAAATGCAATGCAGGAAGTATCTCATCTGCTTTTTTTTTTTTTTTTTTTAATAGTGCATATCTAGCCTTCTTGACCATATGTGAAGTTTCTCATCAGAACATCAGAGCATCATTAGCTTGCATTGTCAATGTGCGGTCTTCCTCCCCTATAGATAAACTGAAATAAAAGTGGGGTGCATCATAATAGGATCAATATCACTGATCTCAGAAGAAAAAAATATGCCTGTGACCTCATTTTAGTGCCATTAAAAATAGTAGTTAGCACTGGAACTTCTGGAACACTGGAACAGGGTTGGACCTGATATGGAAGTTTTTGTGCCATATGTGAAAGAAAAGCTTCAAAGGAAGTTGTAAACAGGATGAAATAGGAAAACGTGAAAGTCGCATGTCATTCAATTCTGAAAAATAACCTGAAGCAGCATGACAGCCCTTGGATGCCAACACTTGGAAATAAGACAAGGAGCTTTTGAAATAAGTGAAATGAAGCTGAACTCTGTGTGTGTTTTCTGAAAGGGAAAACAAATGTCTGTCTGTGAGAAATGAGGATTGTGATTGGCTTAATCACTTGCGTCCAGGAGTCAGAAATATCAGGTAGGTTTGCCAAATTATGGGGAGCTGGAAAATTTCAACTTGTAACTCTGGTGATCCCTGGTATTTTGTTTTCCTTGGAGGAGGTTTGTCTTAGATACGTTGCCCAGCAGTGCTTTATAAAAAGAATGAACTTTTCAAAAGGCAGGCATAGACTGAATTGTGATGTTAGACATAAGCCTGAACAAAGGCTAAACACCTCTTTAGCTTGAGGGTAACTACAGCTCATGCACTAGTTCTCATTTCTCTCTTCCCTCTTTCTGCTCAGGATAGCAAAATTCCTCCTGATCTCTTAGCAATAGCCAGCGATGCTGTGCCCAACTCACAGCTTCCCTGACCAGTTGTCAGAGGGAAAGGTTATTGGTTTGTCCCTTGATGTCCCCCTTTCTGTTCCTTAACAAGGTGCATTGGTTGTGCAGGATGGAGTGGGGACACGGGCAAAGAGCTCCACTGCCTGTGGGGGAGCCAACCAAGGTCTGCAAAAAATGGCCCTTGTGTGTTACTAGCAGTGGGTTAAGACACCCTTAACCCTAGATAAGTTATGTAAATTCACTTGCAATCTTATGCAGAATGTTGATGGAGAAACGATATAAATAATGTAATTATAAGACTTATTTTTCTATTCAAAAACCTCTTTTTTTTTTAATCTGTGAAGCATTTTATAACCATTTCTCAGCTTCACGGATGTGGTACTGTAAGAAGATCTTTGTCTAAAGCAGAGGAAAAAGAAGGAATAAGCACATAAGTTCTTGTGGTTCTTGTGTCCTCTATTTGGAATTAAACCTGGCCTTTAAGACAAACAGACCAGTCGAACAGAGAGTTGCTTATAGTGCTGCTGTTCATTCTGTTTGTCTTCACAGCAAAACCAATCTTTTTTTTTCTTTCTTTCTATCAGCTATCTATCCCATTTTTAATTGTTTTTTTTTTTGGTGCAATCAAATCTTCCCTGATTGATAAAAATATATTTTTTTCCACAGAGATAATTGATTTTAGCCATTTATTTCCTCAGCGGGGAAAAAAAAAAAAAAAACTTTTCATAAATATTCTATTAATTCCTACCAAAACTTAATTAAGAGCAACATTACTTGTTTCAAACATTTCATAGCTGTGGCTTCCTTTATGAATTTAATATAATTACAATATTTACTGTCTTTCATCACTGCTGTCAGTCATCAGCTTCCAGAAACCCACCAATTCAGCTCAGTTTGACATTTGAAAGCTATATCCAGAAATTGCATATCAAAGCTTCTATAAAAAGAAAAGGGGAATAATATACGGTAATAAGATATTCAGCTTGAGAAATTTGTCAAAAGAACAGATTTTTTAATGTATTTTTTCACTCACCTCAAGCATACATCAATTCTGCTGTGCTTTCCTGTAGGCCTGGTTCTGCCAATGTTGCTTGATTCACGTCCTGCTAGTACAGTATAAATCTCTGTCGACTTTAGGGAGGATTCAGTACCTCTACTGATGCACAAACAGAAAGGAGTGCAGATACCATGCAAATAGCTTAGGTCTCTTTGTTATTAAACCCCAGAGGGACAGGTTTAAGGCACAAGATGACACCTTGCTAATATTTGAGCTCATGTCCAGCCAACTTAAAACATAGAGGGAGGACTTTGTGTCTGTCAGTCTGCGCTCATAGGGACTTCTCCCTTGGTAGTTGTCTCACCAAAGAAAGAAGAGGCAAATTCCTAACTCGTGTTTCAGACCTTCAGGGACCGGCTACCGAGGAATACAGCTGTGCATGTAGATATTCAGCACTGTGTTGACTTTTCTTATGAACATATGGGGCAGCCTATGGGGTAGCTTTTACAGGAGCCTGTATGTCAGTCTGTGCCTAAGGGTTATATTCCTTTCCCCCCCCCCATTAAGGACATTCAGCCCAGAATTATGGAGAGCTCTCAGACCAAGACCTCACAGCTATCAGGAGAAGACTAAAGGGCTTCATAGAAATTCCAGAAATTTCCTACCCCTTCCCTAGACAAAAGAGAGAGAGAGAAAAAAAAAATCTGTGTCATGTAACCAGTGTCATCCTGGGAGGGATCCAAAGGCTAATGTTGTAAATATGGCACAAGAAACAATTTCAGAATAAACCCCACAATTCCTTATTCCTTTTATCTTTTGTTTTAGAAAGAATGTTACAGGAAAGCTGAGATCTTCTTTCATATTAAAATCATGTGAAAATAAGAAAAATCCAGGATGTAATCATATCTGGCAAATTTAACAGTGTCTGTGTGCATACTGTAAAAGTTAAAATATGATTTCACACATGAATTTGGATTAGAGATAGCAGATCAGATAAGTGACCTGGATAGGAAAGGCAACAGTCAATATTTGGCAGTGATTAACATTAGGAAGAAGAATTTGTGGCATTTAAGGGAAAGGCTTACATGCGGATAAAGGAGGTAGGTTGTGAAAAGGAAACTGGAAAGGTTGGAGGAATCTGTGTAGAGGCCAGAGGGTGTGCATGTGTATACATAGGAAAGACAAGATAAGAAGGAGAGCTAAGCTGCACACCACAAGTGCCTAAAGTCAATTCCTGTCAAACCAGCGTCTCAAATAGAAGGGAAATGTTCAAGCAGATTTAGTCTCCCTAAGCACCAACAGGACCCACCAAATAAAGCAGCAAAGCCATTTTACTCGCCGGTGAATTGTCCCAGTTTGGGGTTTGAGACTGTCCCCCTCCCAAATGTATACATCAAGCTGTTTCGACTTGTTGTCACCCAAATGTCAAGACAGATATTTCAGAACATCCAAATCAAGATGTTAATTTGGACAGAAATCCTGACTTCACCGTGAAGAGGCTACAGGGAAAACAAGGCTGTATGGCTGCTCCTGTACGCTGGGCTTCAATTTGGGACAGGGTGGTGGTGTCTCATGGCCAGCACAGTAACCAGGTGTCCAGGAGACTTAATTGTCTTCTCACCTTCACTGTTCTTGCTAGATGGGTGACAAATCTTTCTATCCTCTGTGCCTCAGTGTCTGTATCTGCACATGGATATTAAAAAATAATATGTGGGTGAGGGGAAGAGTAGAAAGAATGATATAATAGAAAAAAAAAAAGATACGATGGTGTCAACTGCTTTAAAAAGTATTTGGACAGCTGTGGTGTCCTAGGTATGGCAATGATGAGGATAATGATGAAAGCAGTGCAATCACCAAAGTGGTGTCCAAGTGTGAAAGAGACTCTTTTCAGAGCAACGTTACCAATATTTCTAATAGGAAAAAAAAAAAAAAAAAAAAAAAAAAAACAAGAATAATAATGCCATTTTTAAAATTAGATAATATGACATGGTGAAGTAATATATGCCACTAACTTTGAAATACAACCTGCAAAAGTTGACATGGCTTCCATTAGCCTGTGAATTCCCATTTGGAGATTTACTTTGCAGAACAAAAAGTGTGTGAATTCTGTTCTCCTCTTCCCCTTTGCCCATAAAAGTCAAAATTTATGAGGTCCTAATAGTAAGCTGAGTGCTGATGCAAAGGAGACATCTTTTATATAGAAAAAATATGACCTTGTGCTTACTACTGTCAGTGTTGGTGATGCTTCTAAAATTAGCATTGGACAATTTCCTGATTGGTGATTGTGATTGATTCAGTGCCGTATCATATTTTGCATTTAATCTGTGTTGAAAAAAAAAAAAAAAAAAAAAAAAAACACAATCATTCAATTTGGACAATATCAAGGATGTTGGGTCATAACTAGAAATGGAAAGCAACACGGAAGAGAGGTAGATGTTTTGAATTATTTGTTTGATGACAACTGAGTGTGTGGGAATGGTGCTAGTCAGAACCATGCATACAAAACACATCTAACCCTAGGTTCTTGAGTACATTCTAGCTGTAACATTTCGGTGGACCCAATGCTGTATTTCTGTGGTCTAAATTGTGCAGCGAAGTGGCCACCAGCTGCTGGCAACTGGCACAGGAAAAACACGGGTCTATTTATTGCATGGAAGGCAGAGTGCTAACATGACCATGCTGCTTTTGTGTCTGAGAGCATCTCCATCTGGCTTTGCTCCTGGCTGTGTGAATGTAGCACTCAGTATTCGTGCTAGGACAAGAAAGTCTTTGTATGGTAAAAGTGCATCCAGAACACCTACGTTTCTCCCAAGTGTGGTGAGAGAGTTGTACTTTATGCTTCTTCTATAGCTTTAAAAATGTATTAGTTGGGTTATTGCAGCATTATCTTCA
Source organism: Crypturellus tataupa (assembly GCA_034781795.1). Taxonomy (NCBI): domain Eukaryota; kingdom Metazoa; phylum Chordata; class Aves; order Tinamiformes; family Tinamidae; genus Crypturellus; species Crypturellus tataupa. Next base: position 246,948 of record JAWLRI010001095.1, read on the forward strand.
ATTCATTTAGAAGGTGATGAATTTACTGCCAGATATGTGTGGATATCTGTGTCACTTTGATGAATCAGAATTCCAAAATCTTGATATTTAGGTACTTGTCTAATTTTTTTTTGTGCATGTGTAAGAGGCAGAAGAACCAGGACTCCCTGCCTCGCATAGCTGACCTAAGAAAGGTCATGATTTAGCCCGCTGACATGACCCTAAGAAACCTACGTCAGCCAAAACTGGGGGCTGACCTTAAAACATCATCGCTTCATCTCCCAAATTCAGAGAATTTGTGCTAAGCAGAGGCAGGAGGGGTTGCCAGGGTAGCTAATACCCAACGTGCCGGTGCCGCCCTTCTGATTCAAGTACCAAGAAGGTAAGGGGGAGCCCGCACCTCTTGGAGAGAGGGTTTTTTTGCTCTCCCTAGTGTTGTTTGCCATTCTGGGATGAGTTTCCCCTCTTTGCACTTCCTTTTTGGCACCATCCCTAGCACAGGGCTAAGTGAAATGCCACAGCGTAGCCCTTGGTAGTCTACCTGTTAAAAAGGGGATGTAAATACTGTGATGGTGTGAATGCTAAGCAGTAATGTGCCTAATAAAATGTTTGCTGGTGGGGCTCTGGTTTGCTGGCAAATGTCATGACCCATATTATCCGGTGTATATTAAGCTGTCAGCTAAGAATATTTGTGAAAAATAATATTGGATGAAAAATTCACTTTGGGTATTTTGAATGTCTGAAGCATTTAATGTCTGCTCACTGTATGTGCTAGAGCCAGCCTAAAGTGAGTGTACTTACTACAAGCACTGTGTCATCCTGTTAGTTAACATATCCATATATTGTCAACTAACAGCATGTCATGAATGCAAACTGTCCCATAATTCAAAGTACTGTACTGCATAGCAAACTCATAGTTTCCAAGTTCTGAAATATGCCATAAAAATACACTGTTAACTGTCCATAAATAACCAACACCCTTAAATGATGAGTTTCTGAGATTAAAAATGAACAATCCGTGGTGTGGAATAAATGGAAACCTTCCATACTCTGTTCCCTCTCCAGCTAAGTGGTGGTGGAAGTCTGTGAGGTTTTGGCATAGACTATCAAACCTTTTACCTGCAGGCACCTATTCAATTTTGGCTACCAGTCAGGGAAAGCAATTATCTGGCAGCTGTTCTGTGACCTACAAAGGAGAAATCCGCTAATAAGCACAGTCCATTTTCCTCCCCGTGGACAGGTATCACCAGCTTGTCCAGAATGAGTCAGTGCCCTCACGGGTGGTCCCTGCCAAGGACGTCTGAGCAAACTGAGTTCACCTCGGGGCGTAGACATCACAAATGAGGGGGTTAGAAGAACAGAAGAGAAAATGTGCACCTCTGCGGAGGAAGTGGAAGTTTTCTTGAGTCCTAAGGGTTGATTCCCTATGTACAGGAGGGAGATGTGCATGGTTGAGGGCTGCCTGCTGCCCTGCTGGGAGTGATGGGGCACAAAGGCTGCCACGAGAGCGGTGGAAGCAGCAGAAAGGCCGTCTCGCCTTCGCTGTGGCCTTGCAGGCATCTCGCCTTGGTCCTTGTTTGCGGTCATGGTCACCCCTGCCTGTTGTGTGGTGGCAGCAATGCCCATGGGACCTGATATCCTTTCTGCCTTCCCAGCCTGAACGAGGAGGTCGGCCTTGAAACCTCAGGCTGGTATTTGGAAAGTGAGCTGGTGTTGTAGGTAAGGTAGCCAAGCCTTCATTTGGGAGCTGTAAAATCAGACTGCAGCCCTATAATATCCTTCCTGCAACAGCTTGGAGTGATCGCTTAATACTCTTTAGCCTCAGTTGTCTCTCTGTAGCTTTTGACAGCAATAGTTTCCCTTTCCTTTCCTCCATCAGTTCTGACTGTAAATTCTCAGCACAGAAGTTACTGACCCCTCTTCTCTCTTACTTTTTCTTATGGAAAGGGTGAAGGATAGTGTTGGCTAACTATGTTAAATAAGCCTTATCAGTCCCCATCTTTGTATCATATTTTTTTTTCCTTCTTGGCTTTATATGATTCACTAAAACTTGATGTTTTTGTGTTGCTTTAATTCATAGTGTTTGCAAGTACAGAAGGTGCTTATGTTGACTTGATGTGAGACCACTAGACAGTTGATAGATTTATTCTGCAGTGTTTCTCCCTACCAAATATATCCCAGTTTCTATTCCATCTCTTCCTGGAGCCATTCAAAGGCATCGTTACTGAAGAACTGTCTTTGATCACTTGAACTAGACTTAAATACTTTTTCAGTGAACTGGCAGACATTACTTCATATCTCAATAAAATAAGCACTAGTCTGACATTTAAATGTCATTTTGACACACTCCTGACCTATGCGTCTTTGTTCTTATCAAAAGCTTCAAGGCTGATGTCATATTTAAAAGTATTTAAATCAATCTTAAAGAAAAAAGAAAGAATTATATGGCACATTCCAGGGACAACCATTTTTTATAATTATAGAGAAGCAGTGATTCTTGTTTGGCATAAATATTTAATAAAGATTATAGATATCTTAGCAGATATGAAATTCACTTGAACTTTGTGAACCCACCGTTTGCTTCTGATGAAAGGAAAAAAAGAAAGGAAAATAAAAAAGAGACAAACCCAGCAACGAACTTCTGTAGTGCTACAGATAATCTTTGAGTAGAAAAAATAATTCCATTTTCCTTTTTAATGTCAGAAGCAGTGAAAGCAACAACAGAAATAGGAGCTGCTTTAGGTGGAATAGTAGATTTGTAAATGTGGGCGCAAAAGGATGAATGTGACAGCAAGTCCCACATCCAATGAAATTTTTGAGAGCTCCTTTTGACCTCAGTAGAATCAGTTCATCTCAGGACAAATCAGTGACTGCGGGTGGGAGACCGAGCAAGTCTGCAAGCAACAGGGGAAGGATGACTAAGATCTCATCTCTGTATCTGTCCCGAGATACAAGTAGGCTGCCATCAGAGTCAGATATCAGAATCAGATCAGGTCCTCACATTTTTACCAAGGGAAGGAGGGAAACTTTAAAAAACTGAAAACCAGCAAAGGGAGAATTTAGAAGAAGGAAAAGTTCCAAAGCTGAAACCTGATTACATTTTGAAAACAAAAAGAAAACAGCAGTTAAAGACTTTTTTTTATTCATTTTAGTAAGACAGTATGAAAAAGCATTTGTGTTTGCCTATAATCCTTTAAAATAGCAGGAAAGAAATATTTAAGGAAGCGATTTAAACATTTCGGTCATTATTCCAGTCATTTCCAGATTATACAGGAGTTTAATAGATATGGCCATAATCTTTATGTATTTATTTCCTACTGAACTGTGTATTTTATTTTTTATTCATTATTTTCAATCTTTTTCTTCCCACTCTTCAACGAATAGACAAGATTTACTTTACACATACATGTGCTTTTTTCAGAACACTTGACTTTATTAGGAGAAAGATTTTGTTTGTTTGTTTTAATTGTAAAAATGGATCTTGACCTTTGAGAGAAAAAAAAAAAAAAAAGGAGGTAAAAACAGCTGGATTTACCTGTTTCTGTGAAAGAGCCCCTTGACAAAGAAGCCATGTCTTAGTTCTTGTTTTTCATCTGAAATTGGGAAGCCATGCTATTGTCTTCAGATGGATTTTTTTTTAATGTATTATCTATCTTCAAAATACTTTCTTTTCCATAAAAGTTAGAAAACACTGTAGCACACTTAAGCCAATGGAAGCTTTATCGCTTTCATTCTCAGCCTTGGGGCACGTGGAATTCAATGCAGTTGTTTACTGGAATATGAAGTATCCTATTAGCTAAAAATTGTCCTTGTATCGAACATTTCATTGAGTGTTATTTCCTTCTGCATTAGGACGCGGTGTCTGTAGAGTTCACCGCTGAACTTCTCATTGAAGTCCCTCTATACTTGCTCTAGTCCAGGTGTTGTTCCCTGAGATGCTGTAAAGGGGCATGTGAGACTCCCTGTGTGCATAAGGCCAGTTAATGCATGGGAAACTGTGCACAGGAGATGCGACCAGGGCATCACAATAACCCTACAGAGCAACGATGCACATGGAGGCGGTTTATAAGACATCAGCTAGTACGGTTTGGGAGCTACTCATAGGAATAGCGGGGTGCTCACAGGGAGGTGTGATCTGCTGTTCTCCCGCCTGAAAAGTTGTCTGGAATCTGCAATAACCTGCCTTAATGTTTGTGAAAGCCAATACATCCTACTGCTCAGCTCAAGACCTAGGCAGCACAGCTAGAATGTGCCTACACTCACCTGCTGAAAACAAGAGCAAAATCCCAAATGTGTCTACGCAAAGTGCTTCTAGAGGGTTTAGGCTGGATATTCTGGGTTAGATTAAACCTATATTATAAAATAAGGTTGTTATTGGAGGGGACGTGTGGAGATTGGGGCCACTAATGACAAAAACCATTGGTGCAGTGCTTCGGCAAGTAGAAGTTGCTGAGCATCACAAAGCACTACAGAAAGTCTTATACACGAAACAAAAGAAATTAGGGTGCAGAATGTCTATGAAGAAGTAATTTTAATGTTTATGAAGGTCTATAAATTTTTTAATTTATAAAAATAGGTTTTCAGCTTGTCTGCCTCTGAATAAACCTTAAATAATAAAATTTATTTTGGATGATTGATTATAAGACTCCAGCTTGGGCAGTTCAAATCATATCCCCCTATCCACTTTAAGAAACAAAATGATTTTCTAGCTCTGACATCATGTATCATTTTAAATTTGAGCCGTTTTGGATTAAGGGCCCCATTCTGTCAGTCCCAGCTATGAGACCTGTAGTTTTAGTGTCTGTAAAGCTCCCTCGAGTGTAGCAGAGTAAAACTGTTTCCTGGGAAAAACAAGCTACTTCTGGTCACCTCATAAATATACCTTATCTGCAAGCAGGATGTCAGCAGAGTGCATTACCACTACCTGCGTAGACAGATCCCTTCTATTTAGTCCTGGGAATGTTTGCAGGAAATTCATGCTGTCCATATTGAAAGTTATGTTCCTAGAAATCCCCATAGCAGGCTAAAACCCAAGCGCTGCATTTTCAAGGATATGGGTGACAAAAAGGGCTGTACAGATATATCCATATAGCTGTGAAGATAGGTCACATTTTGTTACTTTCTCTAGGTCTTGGAAGATTATTTGATGACCTATCTTTATTAATATATTTATAATGGACTGTGAAAGGGAGCTGGAGTTTGGATAAATTTTATTTCCTTGGGCAATGCTACAAATTAAGATGCATTTAATTTATCACATACTATAAATACAGTATTTTTCACACCAAAAATGCCATGGCATTTTTTTATATTCTATTATTGAAGTGTGATAGCTCTTTATTTTACCATTTATAATGAAATATTCCAATTGGTATTTTCTCTAACAGACTGACAGAATAGAAGATATAAAGTCAAAGACCTGAGGTCCAGAGCAGTCTCTGCGCTCTTTGCTTGCTGGACATGTTTCCATGCTGCAGAATCCCTTAAACAGACACGTCTCTCTCCTCATCAACCTCAAAGCAGAATTAAAGGGAGCAAGGGGGGTGATTCTTCTCCCTTGAGGAGGCTGACGTTAGCAACAAGCAGTCGGTCCCAAAGGATGCAGCCTGAAAGGGAGGGGGAAAAGACAACACTGGAGCTTCCTAAATAACGCAAAAAGTCTGTGTTAAGACAAGTCTGTGTTTACTACGCATACATGTTAAGAGGTTGAATGGCTAGATATAGTCACTTTCTTTTATAGTCCTATTTGTGTAAGATTTTCGGTCTTTTTTCTTCACTCTTTTTTTCCTTTTGTTTTCCTTATGTCTTCTCCTGCAGTAGGCTACTTGAGACTGACTATACTGTCCTTTCAGTGCTCTTATTCTGCTCACCAATATGTTATGGTTCCAAACTTTGCAGTTCCCAAGAAGAAAAGAGCATCACCTAGCCATGCCTTTCCTTCTCCAGAAGCATTTACAGCTTTCCCTCTTGTATCAATTTATTTTTTATAGTCGTCCATGCCTATCAATATCTATTCCGCTTGATATCAAGAGATGTGTATCCCTATTGATAGATACCAAGGAATTTTGATATGCAGCTATTAGTTTGGGGCTCAGGCTAATTTTGCTGTTGGTCTGTATAAGATGCTATGGACATCAGTTTCTCTGAATATCAGACCTGTCAATTTTCCAAATTTCCAATTTTCTAACATATCCATAGGGATCGTTTTCAATACGCACTGTGTGTTAGGTTACTCTTGTTCAGTGAAAGAGGCAGCCTGCACATCAACTCAGTTTAGAGCCAGTAGTATCAGCTTTTTATTTCCTGTTGTCCTGTATTGTATGTGATTGTGTATTACTGTTTTGTGTCTGTTTTGGTTTATGTTAGGATTACATAGTGAATAAATGGCTCCATTTCATACATTTCCAGGTGAAATGTTACAAGAAAACTGCGATGTATGCAGTGAGCACATTAGCCACAGTTCTTCCTAGTGGGGATACTAATTTTTCAAAGTATTTATTGCCATCACAAAATTCCATAAGTATGAAATTGAGATATGACAGCATTGAGATTAAGCTTAATATTTTCTTGGCTAATGTAAAGGCAAGTCTTAGAGAGGGAAGAGTTGCTTCTGCTTTACTTTTGCAGTTCCCAGGTACATTCACTCATTTTAATTTGTTCCTGTTTTTTTAAATGAAGTAATAGCGTGTGTTCTTCAGAAATAGTTCTTGACACATTATACTGCTGGTGAAGCCTGTGTATTTAATGAGTCAAGCGGAATCATTTTCCTAAAACCTTAGTTATTTTGTCTGGATATTCATCATTATCATTATCCCAGTGAACACCAGGAAAGCTGCATATTAGTCACTGTGAAAGGCACTAGGTTGAACTATGTATCATTCTTGTACCCGCTGATAAGACATTGAAGCAGGATAGTATGATTTATATTATCTCTTATTTTGAAAACCTGATGAAGGCAGTTTTTCAAGTCCACCAGACTTTATGCTGCTGGATCAGCACTGATTCTTTGCCAGGTGATTACGGTGGGTTTGAGAGAGCACCAGGCAGGGTACATCCTGCGCTGCCTTGCACGTGGCATTTCTTCACGTGGCGTTTCTGATGCTACCGGCCTACATGTTGGCAGTCACACCTGGCAGCATTGCACACACCTGGCAGGAAGGATCTTTCTGAGTCTGCTCTGACGTCTGCTCACTAGAATTCCGTTCACGTGCTCATCTAAACCGGTGCGGAAATGCTCGGTGCCTTCCGTGGAAGCAGGAGAAAGGCTGAACAGCAGGAAAAGCCTAGCAACCCAATGCTGGGGTTACTCACGTTCTTAAAAACTGCAGATTTTAATATGTGATCTTCTAATATCACCTCTGGCATATCATATATTAGAAACATCCTCCAAAAAACTGAAGTGCTTCTTTAAGGAGATTTTTACCTAGGGTCCTAGTAGCACAGCAGATTTCAATTCAAATTACGCTTGTCTACTTCTTGATTCTTTATGCCATTGTAACTTCAGTATTATTTGAGAGGGATTTTGAAATAGTCACGGATAAATCATTAGAATTAAATTTGGAAGAGTTTGAGCCTCAAAAAACAATTATTCAGATAATCTATAATTCCTTGCTAATTTGATGAAATTTTCATGTCTGTAATCCAGGTAAGTAGTCATAAGGAGATACAAGTGCTAGGTTCAGAGGAGATAAAAATCATTTTAAAATATGTTCTCAATAGGTATCAGAAACATCATAGGTGATAGTATTGAAGATAAGCAGATATTCTGCATTCCTAATTAATTTGGGGCTTATGAAAAGATTTTCAAAATACGTCACTACTGCAGCATTCTAAACGCTTGTGATTTCTATTTTCACAGAGTACCAAATCATTGCCCTTACCTGTGCTGATTTTATAATCCGGGTAAACAACACTAAAATCTTGCCCACTTACAGGGGAATTCGGAGTGGTGATTACTGAGTGGTTTATGTCCGCAGTATCCGCACAGCCGTTGTTGTCACGATAGTGTTGCTGCAGCTGTGTAATACTGTCCTGCTGCAGGTGCCCGCCTGCAATCAGGAGATGCGCAAGCCTCTCCCTACCCTCCGTGGTCTCCAGGCTGGGAGCGAGGTGACCAAGAGCCCGCTGATCCTGGCCTACCCTTCCTGCAGCAGCATGGTCGATACAGGTGCTTTTCCCGTGGACTTAGGATTCATTTTCCAATTTGTAGAAAAGTAAATGAACAGGATTTTTTTTAAATTAAATTCAAGTTTTTGGTTTGACCAGATCTGTGACAAATGACCATTCTACGAACTAATTCCTCTGAGAATATGATAATATTGTTGTCTTAGTATTAAAAAAAAGGCAAATTAATATTTAAAAAATCTGACCCAGAAATGTGACCAGAATATGCTGACTACTCATGCGAAACAGGTCATCTGCCTTTTCTTCTTATTGCTCTGTCTTCTTCCTAGGACTCAGATCGTTTCTTCCATCTGTTTTACTTCACTATTTCACTGAATTAACCACAATTCTCCACTACGCAGTGAAAAGTGAGAACTTTCCTTGGCATCCTGTCTTCATGGCATTGCATTTATTACTGAGTTTAATCTCAGTACTTCTCACTGGCTAGATTCATATGTAACATCTAGCCATACTCATTCTTTGTTATAAGGCAATTATAAATAAATTAATTTTCACATACCTCAGTGATACTGACATAGCAGCATTAGTTCAAGTTTTTTACCTTTGCTACATAGGCTATTTTTTTTTTTTATTTTCCCCAAGAAAAAATATGGATGCGATAGTGAAGCTTTCCCCTATGACTTCAGTAACTAGAGGTCTTGCACTCCTCTAGCAGAGCAGCAGAAATGTGTAAGTGGAGGAGAGGAGAAATATATAAGAAGACAATAACAAAGATGGCATTAGTTGGCTGCAGATTGTTACGATAATATTCTATGGTCTGAGATTCTGTAATTATCAAAAGATACTGTAAATTAGACTAACACACTGGCTTTGCCTAACTCCCCACACTAACTGTCTGATTACACTTTTAGAATTTATGTATGCAAGCATAAAGCCATCAAGTCTAAAAAAAGTTTTTAATAATCTGTTCTTTTTATAACTACAATGACTGTATGAATAAGGTGACAGTTCAATTCAGGTTTAGAAGGGGGCACATCCTGTTATTACTGGGGTGAAAAAGCAAAACCAAAGGAAAAAAAAAGAAATGTGGGTTGCATGAAAAATCAGTTAATTTAACATCAAGTCTCCTAATAAAATATTAATTAATTTAGAATATTTTGACACCAAGTATTTCAACAGGCTTGCAAAGTTAATCTTGGATAGTGATGCATTAGATGACTTTATCAATGCTATTATTTTTCAAAGTAAAGGAAATATAGTATTTAATCAGTAGAATATTATATATAATATATATAAAATATGACCCTAATTTCACCATATTTCATGACAAACAAATGTGTAAATTCAATGATATCAATAATAATGCCTCCTTTGTGGACTTCGCTTTGGTGCTGTTTTCCTGAAATTAGCTCAGTGCTACCTGTCATTCATCTCATACTCACGGAGCCAAAGGAGGCTGTGAGCTGGATAAGAAACTGCTGAAGGTTTCACTTTGTTAAAATGTCTATTGATTTTCTCGGTAAAGAAAAAGATCACCTTTATGTCTGCTGTGCAAGATTCCCTATTGTAACTTTAATGACAATCCTGCGAGTGTTTAGCAGGACAGTCCTCAGGAGTAAATAGGCAAAGAACAGTTAAACGCTTAACAGTTGATGGTGGAGTGCGTAACCATACGTGATGGAGAAAGACAAACTCTTTCCAATTTGTCATTGCACTGGATTAAAGATAATTAATATGAGGGGATGCCTATGTAAACACAAGCAAAAATTGACTCCACAAAATCAGTGGCATTTCAAAGGATGACCATTATGTCATCTTCTGAACCCTGAAGGACTACTAGGGTCATGTGGAACAAGCACGCTGCCCAGAGAGCACACAGAAATCTTCTCCTGCTGACACTATCCAACACCATGGTTAATTGACGTCCTTCCCCTTTTATAGATCTTCTCCTGCCTAATGGGCTACCTATCCCTAGCAGCTTCCAGTTTTCTTAATGGTTGGTACCTGAACCGCGATGGAAAAGGAAAACTGACCACAGCTCAGCCAAAGGGATGACACCACCGTGTTTCATCAGCTACAGAACTGCCATCGTTTTATTGGATAAACGGGGATGTCTGTGGCCTTCAGGTACCCAAGCATTGAAACGATTGACTTCTGCCGCCTCCCCACAGTATCTCACTTGATCTTAGACATTTATATTCTTCCTACTGCAGCTATGTCCTTTTTAGAACTGATCTTCATATCCAAAGTCAGCGAATGCTTTAGATAACGCCTGCTTTTCACATTCCCACTAGTTACATGTGGTGCCCCCCAGCCCTGCCATGTGTGGTGCATTGTGAGCTGGGAGAAGGGGGGCTGAGAGAGCTGCTTCAGCTTGAAGAAGATAAAGTTGAAGGGGGATCTTATCTTAGTATCTGAAAGAAGGGTATAGAGAGCATGGGCATCACTCAGTGCTGGCTGGTAATAGGCAATGGGCACAGGAAGTTCCATCTGAACATAAGGAAAATCTTTACTCTGAGGGTGACTGAGCAGGGGAACAGGCTGCCCAGGGACACTGAAGTCTCCTTCCTTGGAGATATTCAAAAGTTGTCTGGATACGATGCCGAGCAGTGGGCCCTAGGTGGCACTGCTTGGGCAGGGGTTTGGACTACAGGATCTCCAGAGCTTCCTTCCAACCTCAACCGTTCTGTGGTTCTGTAGTTGATTTCACTCTGCAAAATCCTAACCCCACACAAAACTTTAAATATCTGTAAGGCCTTCCTTATCAATAAATATCTTCAAAACCACATGCACAATTGTGTAAATTTGAAGCCTGAATTGCTGTCTCTGCCAATTTTGAAACCTGAATTTCACTCTCTGGGCCAAGTTGACATGGTGACTCCCCTAGAGGTATTGCTGCAGAATCTTGTGTACTAAATACAGGGAAGTTATCTTCTTTTCTTAACAGAATTTTGTGTTGATTTCAGTGCCTGCTTTAAGTAAACAAAGTAATCTGCCATAATATATTCATGTTCCGAATCTTTTTATCAATTTCTGATTTTTTTTTTCTAAACCTGTTTTTTTACAGGGTTGTGCTTCCAAAGATACGGGAGAAGCAGTATAACCAATTGATCTGCTTGGTCAAGGAGCTTAAAACAGTGATTTTTCTTCTCATATCTTCTGTGTGCAAAGCTTTGACCATTCATTTGCTTAGTGCTTGTACTGCAGAAATGCTTTCTGACGTTCAAAGTCCTGCTGGAGTGAAGTAGGAATTTCCTCTTTTCCATATCAATATTCTGCTTCCCTCGCAGTGGTTCTGGTATACGATAAACTGTATTTTTTGTATAGAAAGTAGTGTAAAATATTTCCATTTGCAGATAGGCATGAGCTCCAAGAGGAAATTCACCAGTTTTTAATCATTTTGGAAGTGATAGACAAGGGGTCTAACTAGACGGGGGTAAGGTGTAATTTTTTTTTCATATCCTGAGTCGTGGCAATTCCTTTTGAGACTTATCGTGTACCATTTCTGTTTTTATTTGAAATTATTTATGGCATTATAACTTTTTTGTAAGTGGTTCTGTGTATTAATGTGTGCGGGCATTTTATAGGCATATTTCTAGTAGGAGATACAAATATATCTAGAGGATATATTTGAAATCTTGCACCTATGATATGCATAGCTTGATGAATGATAAGGCATAACTGTCACAATGCACCTTAAATTGGTAACAACTATTTCGGAGGACAGCCTCTTTACAAGGGGCTTTTTGTGGAGGAAGAGGTAGGTTCTGAAGTGTAGCCAAGCCCTAACATACTCCTTTTCAGGGACTTTTTTCTATCTTAAGTTCCTCATTTGTGCATCCATATCTGTATACAGGGGCACCCATGCACATCTGTGTAAACTGCCTGATGTTGCTGGGAACGTGTTTTCCTGCATATGAGCAATTGAGCAAATATGTCTATAAAATTAGATCAATACCCAAATGTTCAAACAAAGATGTTTCATCTTGCTCTGTCAAAACAGTCCCAGAGTTTCACTATCAGGCAAAGGCCTCTCGCTACCACCGCTGCTCTTAGTAGGTTTCTGGCATCTAGCAAACTAGCTGAGCTTTGCTACCACAGCACCTGAAAGAATTATCTAAAAGCAGAGAGTGTCTGCTAGGAAGTGTAACTATAAAAACACTCCAGAAAAATGGGATTCCACTGCTGTTAGTGTATAGAAGAGAAATGATGGAGACTTTCTCTCACTTAGATTGGTCACGTAGAATAGGAATGAATCTGCTAAGGATAATAATGTAGCCTTTTGTTTTGCTGATTAAATGACTATCAGCATATGCTTCTCCAAAGCTTTCCTTTCAATGAAGTCACCTCAAAATCTAAGGAGGTTTTGCCTAACTCGGTAGTTCTTAAATCTCACCCAGCCTGCAGGTTCTCATTTTACTTTGTTGCTTTTATTGATTCTTTTCTCAGAAGTAGTATAGCACTACAACGGAAAGAAACAAGAGATACAGTATTTCTATGGTCTTTTTCTTCTTCTTCTTTTTTTTTTTTTTTTTTTTTAATGAAGCTCTTAAGCATAGTCCATCCCACTAAATCTGGGCTTTAGGAAGAAAAAAAAAATCCTTGTGGGAAAGCCATTTGCTCTAGCTTCCTCTGAAATAACATTTAAAAAAGACTGTTGACACCTAAAGCCAACCAAGCACAGGATTTCTTGGACTCTTTAGGTTTTAACAAAATAGGTTTTTCTTTTTTTTTTTTTTCCCCAAAATTTTCATTTTAGAGGAAGTTTCAGTTTCAGGAAATATCAGATTATGCTGAGGTTGAACACGTAATAGAAAAAGTTATTTTACCACCGACTTTGCACATCTAATTTAGTTCTTTCATTTTTAAACCTTGACTGCATAGGTCTTCTTTAATGGCTAAAGAGCGTCCTCTCCAGGTAGCGACTCCGAGCAAGATACAGCTTGGGTGCTCTGATTCAGGCACTGCATGACCCATCAGTTACACACAACAGCAAGCATCCAAATTTAGGTGTCAAAGTTTAACAGTTGTGAAAAAAATAGAAAACCTGTCCTTTAGTAGAAGTGATTTGGAGTCATACATAACTGTAAGCTTAGAAACTTGTTCTTAAGGATTTGATGCTATTTATGATTCTGTTAACTCAGTAACTTTGATTTATAATGGAGAGTGACATGAAATAAGGCAGAGAAAATGCCTTTTCCTGCATTAGTTACTGACTGCTTACTTTCCCAACAATGAAGAATAGCAAATAAAAGATAATAAGAACTCCCCAGTCTTGTAAGATCTTCAGTTCATTAGAACCTTCAGTTCATCAGTGTCATATAAATCAGTATCATGTAAAACATACAAATATGGTTGTAGGATAACATATAATTCAGATATATACTTCACAATAAAATAAATTAGCAACTATAATTAAGATCAAGGCCTTTATTTCTTCTGGGCCATATATTCTCACATGCTCCCTAGCATAAAGAATTAATAATCTAATATGTGTGTGAGAGACCTAATGTACTTGTAGGAAATATGTTCCTATTTTAAAGGAGAGAAAAACGTTGTATAAAAATTTGCATTATTTGTCCATAATAAAACCAGTAGTCATTAGTAAAAGCACCTAATTTCCAAGATTCCTAGTCCATTAGTGAATCACAAGAACAATTCCTCTTTCAAACATTATTTCTTCTGGGAGCATGCCAGTTTTCTGTCTTCCTTTTAATCCTGACTCAAGTCAAGCTATCATAGATTGAAGGAGAAAATCTGTTCATAGGAGACTGAGTGAATTCCCAGGACTCCTTTGAGTATTTAATAATAGTAAGTGCACACAAAATATTGTTGAACCCACTGAAAGAAAAGGAATGATGATTCAAACCCAAAAATGATTCAGAGGTAATGTAGGCTAAAAGTTTTTCCATTTTAAAGGGTAAGAAATATCTGTCACCATTGTACCCCATTCCCTTAAATCCTCTATATTCTTCTTTATTGAGATGTTGACAGAAATCTCCTATAGAGAGAAATCTCCTGTAGAGAGTGGGACTTTTTAATAAAACATAATAATTATCATGTAAATAATTATGTACTGCTATAAACAACTAATAACTGCTTCTGAAATTTCATTCAATATTAACATAAGAAAAATATTAGACATTAATTTACTGTGATAGTATTTTTACAAGTTTGAAGCCCTATCCGTAAGACTTTATCAGAATATAAAGGACAGAAAACAGGAATGACCACATCTCTAGAGCTATCAGGCCAAACTATTTCTTATTTTACTCTACTGACTTTAGGTGGACTTTCTATACCAATATTTTTCATAGCTTAATCTGATTGTATGAATTTATGAGATATAGAAGCCCTAGCCAAACCATTAGAACAGTTCTGTATTTCTTATTAAAAAAGGAAAACTTTATATTCATTTAACAAGCAACATGAAAACATTAGCATTATTAAAATGCCTTCAAGCCTGGCAGCAGATATTCGGCCTGGATGCCAGTGATTTCCACAGTATACTTTCAGATGTCAGCTGGCTTCATTTATTAGACTGACATGTCTTAACATTTTATGTAGAGTTAATCAAAGAAGAAAACACTGTTTACTCTGATCTCTTTGAAATTTGATTCTTGTACCAGCTTCTTGCGGGCAAAAGCTCCCCTTTAAATCTGGATTAGCAGCAGTCAATAATTCAAAGCATGTGATGCAAAAAGTGTATGGAAGCTTTTCAAGATGAAAGAGGAGATGTTCCATCCTTGAGTCTTGTCACTTTCAATAGAAAACAAGATTAAGATATTTTTCAATATCAGTATCAAGCCTTCTTAACAGTATTACAAGGTTAGCATTGTTTTTAGTTGGCAGCACCTGGGAATACTGCTTCAGGTAACTCCGGATTCACAAAGTGACCAGGTTTAATAAATAAAATGCAAGATAATAACCCTTGATTCAGTATCAGCCAAATATTCAGCTGACCCAATAGAACAGGTTAGAGATCCTCTGGAAATAGCCTTAAGTGTTGTTCCTGTCTGATAAATAATACCATTCAACTCATTAAGTAAGACTGATTTTCAAACTCATGGGTATTAAAAATATATTCAGTTATATATTCAGTTTAGGGTTATACTTATTTGTTTTGCAAATGTAAGGCTAATGTTCAAACTTTCCTCTGCAACTGCAAGGAGCTGGAATATACTTATTTGTAAGGTGAGATGTTTCTGCTGGACCTCTACGTATCTTCAGGAAAAAGGAGAGCACTCCATCGACTCACCTCAGCTTGATCTCTGTGGCCCGCAGAAGGTGGTAGAGATGGACACCACCATTTCCTCCTGGTGAGTAGGACTTGTGATAAGGTGATGGACTTGTGGCTTTAGTGTGAAGGCATACGGTAGGATGGAAGGATGCCAACCAGCAAAACACAGCTTTTCTGAGAGTGCAGACTGACAGTTTTTATTAAAAAAATGTTCTTGGAAGCAGTCATATCATATAATCTTAGTAGAGTGAGGTAAATGTATTGACTTGAAACATTTTTTTTTTCCGACATTGCACAAAAAGGAAGCAGTTGCTTTTACAATGTGGAGCAGCTATGAAATTAAATTAATAGATCTAATATGCCTCGATTCATAGAGAGCTTTCTGACAAAGTTTCCCTTGATAGATTATCGCAAAAATTCTCTAAATATGAGTGAGGTAATACATTATTAAGATGGATAAGGAATTGGTTAGAAAGCAGAGACATGAATTAAAAGGCATCTGTTATTCACAGAAGTTGGTAAAGAGTCAAGTCCCACTGGGCTCTAATTATGTCAATACTTTTTAATACTTGTTTTAATGCTTTTAACAGAGCTGTAGCATGCCCATTCATTATATTTGTGAGTGCTAGCAAAAGGAGAAGCATAGCGCAGACTCTGTACAGCAGCGGTTAAAAGGTTTTGATTGTAGCTGACCTCTCCGCAGCATTTAGGCACTTAAGAGGTTGTGCTCTGCCTTCCCCGTGTCCTCTCCTAAGCAGTCGGGTGCAGTCTAAGCCAGCGGGCACACCTGGTCCAGTACAGACCTGACTGAAACCCCCGTGAGGTCTGGAGGCTGCTGCTGTTAGGTTTGCTGGAGTCGGATCGGGTTATTTTTGACTGACAAATTTCCATACCTAGCTATATGGTAACACAGAACCAAAAGGAAGGTTTTTTAGCAGAACACAGACTGTGCATCTGTTTCACAGTGAGCATGATGATTACTTGCCAGAGAAAGCTTTCCAGGCTTTTAAGTTTTCTATTGTTCCCTTAATAAAGTCCCTTTTATGTAATAAGATTAGGTGTACCAGCTCTTCAAACAATTTACACTGCTGAGATACATCCGTATGGCACATAGTGACAGTGCTTAGAAATCAAATTAGTAGCTAGTGTACAAGGCTCTGTTTAATCTACGGTAGCATCTGCAAATAATGTATACCATCTAAACTGGTACTGGTACATACAACCCCCAGGTGAGGTCTGAAGTTTAAGGATACAATTACTTTTCCAGAGATTGTGAAATGAATATTTTATGTATGAATCAAAATTTTTCATTCTAAAGAAAGTGAAATATAATTTGAATGCCCACTGTCAGATGGGTGACACCTAAAGGAAATTTATGGCACAATAATCAAAGCCGGAGACAGAGAAACACTCTATTTGACCAGAAAAGGAGAGATCACATAGCCATTAATCTACGAACAGACAGGACTTTTGGCACTTTGTACCAGCAGTCCTTTTGTGCCTAAATGGGAGCAAGACAGCAGCAGAGAGAAGAATGAATATACCCCTCTCATCCATTTTTTTCAAACATTTATAGCATTAAAGTTGATAGATCACTATATATACTCAAGTAGAACAAGAACATGAACAACAAAACACAGGGAGAGCAAAATGAGAGTCAACAATGTGACTGTATTTTGTTTCTTAAGGTCTGTATCCTTAAAGAAAACATATTTGAGAGAACCTAGCAGCATCAAAAGCAAGTTAAATGCCACAATACTTGCTCTGTAGGTGTGTGACCTGCCCATCCCCTATGCTAAAGCAAAATCCCAAGGGCTACATGAAGTGCTGCAGTTCCCCCTATGGCTTTGGGGAAAAAAAAAAAAAAAAGAAAATTCACATAGTGATCAGGAAATCATTGAATGTGCTAACAGAAAAACCTGTCTGAAATTAATATCCTGTCTAAAGTGCTGACTGCTATCTAGGGTAAGCTCTGCACACAGGATTCTCCTACTGTTAGGTGCTTATGTACTTTTACATACTCTGCTTTCAAAACGTGGAAACACGTAGGGGTAGTGTTAGTGTATTCTGGAAGAAGAAATCTTTGGTCCGAGTCCTAGGTCTAAGGACTGTTAGTTGTGTTTTACAAAGTTGAAACAAAATACAGACCTCGTGCTTGGAAATGAAAGAGGAGCCCAGGACTTCCTCCTCTAAGTGCCATGAACTTTACATTAATTAGCCATTCAAACACAGTTATCTGTGTATTCTGTGCTAGTGTGAGTAGCTTACGTAGGCATATTGAGATTACTTTTCCTCACTGTATATAATATTCCCTGTTTGGTGATTACTGAACTCAGAGGAGTTGGACTGCACCCCAATAGGCAGAACTGAATTTTGGTCTCCCTGGGTAAATGCTTTAAAAATCGTCCTTTTGTTGAAACAAATAAGATAGGAGGCAGCAGCAATTTCCTTTCTCTGGTTTTGTTTCAAAGACTCTGTTTCCAGATAGTATGAGCTGGTTAGTGTGTTTTTACTTGCCTGGCAGATTAAGATGTGAAAAAAGAGGTGGGACCCTTAGTTTGTAGGCTTGACTGGCACTGCTGTGGGGAACTTACAGATCTATCTGGAACTGCTGAGGACAAATTCCAGCAAGCCCTGGGCTTGCTTTAGGATTCCTGTGGTAAAACCAGATCTCTTTAGGGACTTCAGCAACTTCCATACTTAGGCAGTAGTTGAATGCAGTTTCTGTTGACCATGATTTTGGTCATCTATATCTGAATCCCAACTGAGCACCAACCACAGCTCAGTAAGGTGCAGATCCTGGGAGGTATGTAGATGCTCAATGGCCACTGCTTTCAGTAAGAATAAGGTGACAAAGTACATTTGCACATGTGAACTTCAGAATTCATTGTAAGTGCTTTGTTCATACAAGTTATACCAGTTTTCCCACTACACGTGGAGCAGAGGATTCTAGCCTAGTTTTTACATCTGTACTTAAAATCCACATGCTGTGCATAGCCCTGCCATCAGAAATGTTTAACCCACATAGTTTTCTTTCAAAGGAAAATTAATGTTTTCTTTACATAGCAGCAGGGATTTCATAGTTGAGGACAGAAAAGCGTATCTTTTAAAAATAGTATTTAGTGCTTTCATCTCCAAAACCATTTGCTAACCCTGGGCTCAGCCATTCATTCCTCCAGATACTGAACTCTTCTGACTATAGACACTTTTTACGACACAGGAACTGACAAAATCTGTCCCATCCTTGTACCTCTCCTACGAAGTAAATTATTAACTTCTTGTTACAGACATGGAGACAAGTAGAATTAATTTGTTTTTCCCAAGATTGCAATGCTGGGTAGTTGCTCACAACATCAAGGCCATATTTCAGCACAGATTCTACTGGATCACTGAGCGTACCATTTTGCTAATGCAGTACATGATGAGGGAAGAATTAGACAGTATCTGGCAATAATTTGCACTTTACTGGGATTAACAAAAATCTCATTCTGTATTTATTATAATGAGGTGCTAAAATTATGCATGCATTAACCTGGCATGAATTTGCAAAGGGATAGGCTCAGTATTCAGTTTAGCAGGATCTAGCTGTGATACCTGGTATTGTCATTGACAGAGCTTCATCAGTCGGTGATTTTTTTCATTATTTTGTTTTTAAATGAGGGCTCTGTGATTTCCAGATTCAGTAATTGTTGTGGCTGAGTGTGTGCTATATGGAGAAATGGAGGTGCATGAAAAACATGAAACACAAGAAATCAAGATATCAGTTTCCCAACAGCGCTCCTGATGCTCAGCAAATAAAACAAACAAGAACATTTATTCCTGTTATCCTACCAGCCCTAGGGCAGTACTGTAAAATTCTACTTTATTCACTGATATCTCTAATCAGAATACTTTGTACTCTCTGGTAGTTTTGGAAGTACATTATGTACATATCAGCTTTTCTTTTGTATGGAAAGGATAGAGGTATGAGACTGTTCCAGACTTCCCCAAAAAACCATTAAAAATGGAACATTACAAAGTTCCCAAAGTATAACACAATGACTTTCAAGTGCTAACCTTTGCAATCTATTTGTTTCAATGAAAGAAAACGTGGTCTTTTCCTTTTGTTATCTTCCATTTATTATTTTTTGTAAAAGAAAAAGGTATGTCTGACATTTAAGGGATTAAAGCATATCTGAGACAAAAAAATATACTTAGAAGTTTTGTAGCAACATTTTTGTTCCTGCAAGGCTTGAACTCGCTGACCTTTCTGGATAGGATAAAATTTTAGTTACCTTGTTGAAACTTAAATTTATATGAGTTGGCTATAAGAGCAGTTCTTAATTTTCAAACTTTTGAGAAAATTTCAGGTATGGAACTCATCAAGGATTGGGACTTGCTTTACTTCCAGAAGCTAGAAGTAAAGAAAGGAAAGCATTCTCATGGCAAGCTCCAGATATGCTTACTCTTGCCAATTTGTATCTACTCTAGGTGCAGTCTGAGCCTTGATTTCACTGGTACCAAGATCCACAAAGCTGGGCTACTAAGTCCATATATTGATATTCATTAGGGAAAGGAGGGGCTAAACAAACAGAGTCTAGTGCCTAGCATCTGAAAAATTCACAAATCAGTAAACTTTACTAGCTGCTATTGAAAATCTGGCCCATAGGAATTAAAGGTATGGATCCCTTGTTAGCTGGCTCTTGATTTATTGGTTTATATAAACATTCTTAATACACACACCTGTGGAGCTCAGCTTGTATTCTGAACAGCGTGAAGTCTGACTCCCACTGAAAGAGCCGCACTGAATGCAGTTCATGATGTTGGCAATTTTATAAGCTATCTTTCATCAATCACTTTAGACAGGAGCTCAGAGCAAAGTTGCATCCAGCTTGTAGGCTAGAAGGCACATCAGCCTTGTCAAAACTTGCACATTCAGCCTCCAACCTGTCTGTGGGGCTTCCCTCTGTTGTCTGCACAGAGGTACGATTTTTCAAAAAAGCCCCAAGTTTGTCTTTGAAAGCAGTGAGTGGGAGTTTGCTCTGGCTGTGCTAAGGGTTTCCCAAGGCAAAATATTCTCTGTGTTTAAAACCTATACTTGATTCTGATGTTTTTTGCTCTCGGTATCCTCCAGCTATTGGATCTTTTTCTAACTTCATTGCTTAACATAGCACTGGGTAGGCACAAAATCCGTTGTCACTTGCCAAGTGAAGCTGTCCCAAGTATCTAGGGGAATCAAAACAATCATGACAATTGCTTTTTGTATGGAATAGAATATATTGAACTGCATTGTGTCTAATGACATTTTTGGTCTCTCATGGTGGCAAGGAATAGGTGCCCAAGGGCACAAGCTTCTAGGGACATCTCCTGGTATGGACCATTGCGAAAAATTTGCAGGTTAGGGGTTTCTCCAGACAGACTGAGGTAAATCTTTGTGAGCAGTCGCTCATGTGAGTAATAGTTCAACTGGATTGCTCATACATCATTTCATACATTATGTGCTTAAGTTCAGGTAAATGGCTAACATTACAGCACCCTACAGCAACATTTCCACAAGTTTGCCTAAATATTTTATACAGATTCATGGTCTTTTGGCTGGTCTGAACTTGCTTCCTGCTAGCTTCATTTTATTTCCTGTTATTTATTTATTTTATTTCCTAATTTCTTGAATTGGAAAAGAAAATGAGCAAGCAACATTCTCATACTACTTACGGTTGTACAGACCTCTTGTCACATCTTCCATACTCTTCAGGCTGAAGAGTACTGGTCTGCCCAGTCACTCCGCATAGAGAATGTATTCCATACCTTTCATCTTTGCTGTTCTTTTTTGATCTTTTCCCATTCCATCATATGTTTTTGAGATGAGGCAAATATAAACACATGTGCAAGATCTGGGTGCATCTTGTATGTCTACGGTATATGCCAATTTTCTAAGCTCTTTCTGCAATTCTTTACAGTTTGTTCATCCTGAATAGCTCAGTATCATTGGTTAACATTGATACCTCATCTCTCAAACTTTTCCCAAGTTACACAGGAAAGTGATGAACAGCAAAGAAACCAGCACAGATCACTGCAGAACTCCAGTGGTGGTCTCTTTTTTGAAAACTGATAATTTACCTTTTGTTTCCTATCTTTTACCTAATTATCAGCCCATGTAAGGCTCTTTTCTTACACTGTCTTAATCTGCTTAAGAGTCACAGATGCCAGTAGTATTCTGTAAAAACAGCAGTCTAACCCTAATCAATATGCTTATGCCAGATGACACTGCCTCAATATTTTATAATGATCCATGCACTAACTGCATAGCCATTTGTCTTGTCCAGGCATCGGGATTCTGTGGGTTCCTTGGAAACTTGTGGTCCCTCAGACTTGGGAAGGTCTCCAAGACAGAGCAATCTTGTAAAAGGTTGGCATTGCCTTTATACTTTGGCCGATCTTGAACTCCTAAATGGGTTTAAGAAAGAGGTTAGAAAGTATAAGTCAATAGTTTTCACATGCATAGGTCCAAATCTGCCTCATACAAATCAGACTTTTAATACAGATAGGCAAGGCTATTTGATGTGGGGAAAGAAGACAGAGACAAGACAGAGTAATACTACTGGAGAATATTGGTACAGCAGAAATGGTGAAAATTATGGAGGATTATGAAATATGTCAGAGGGAAATAGAAGCAGCAGAGATTAAACTTTAAGTAAACTGACTTTAAAGTAATCCCATACTTCAATTACTGAGCACAGTTTCGCACAGTTTCTGTGGTCTGAGCAAGCAGAACCTCTGCATAGGAGCAAACATAAATAGCAACATCAATTTCTGTCTAGCCTCCACTAGAAGTTAAAAATACAGATAACATTTTAAAAGTCTAGAAGAAAATTACACGTACAACAACTTTATATTGTTCAGTGATATTGCTGCATTTGATATGCTAAATGTGTTGTCACTGAATTTATGATGCAGGGATTGGCTAAAATGTTACTAGGAAAAAAAGAGTCACGGGGCCTTTTACTATAGGATTTAGCAGTCTGAGTGGAGAATATGACAGTAAAGAAGCGGCATGTTTTAGAATTATTGGAAAATATATTAGCATGTATAATTAATTTATGGGATTCACTACTGCAGGAAACAAAATGTTTTTGATGCCCTTGAACAATTAAGTGATATGTTCTAAAATAGGGCTAAGGAAGTCATATGGGCACGAACATAAATAGGAGTCAGGAACTTCATGTTAATCTAGAACATTATATGATTTGATTAGCTACAGTAGCAGCCCTCTGCTATTTGAGGAGCTGTTCACTTAATGGAGCAGACTGGGGTGAAATGTGTAATCTTCCTATGCTAGAGGAGAATAATATGTATGAAATGTAAAAAAGATTTTCATTTTCAAATTCTAACTTAAAAAAAAAAAAAACTAAATTATAGCAGGAACTAAACAATGTAATGCTTTACCAACTAGATAGCCATCTCATATACTTATGGATTTCAAAGGAATAACAATAGTAAATATTAGAAGGAAACATACTGTCATAGCCATTTGTGAAAAACCATACTGACTTAATTTTTCAGGTCTTATTTTAGCAATACAAAGCTTAAAATGTTTTAAATTGCATTTAGGGATTTTTATTAGAAATCTTATGAGGTCCAAAAGCAGATTTTTTTTTTTCAGAAGATTTTGGAATGTATTATGCTAAATTGTTTGACAATGGCCGGACATCATTGCAGTTATCAGCCAGGTTTATTAATGTTCCAGCCATGAATGTATGCCCAGGTATAAATGTGCACAATGAAACCAAATCCAGAAATCTGACGTCACTGTATCCTTCTGTGGAGGAC
The DNA here is from genome assembly GCA_034781795.1 of Crypturellus tataupa. Taxonomy (NCBI): domain Eukaryota; kingdom Metazoa; phylum Chordata; class Aves; order Tinamiformes; family Tinamidae; genus Crypturellus; species Crypturellus tataupa. The sequence goes on from JAWLRI010001095.1 coordinate 270,097, forward strand.
TTTCCTGAATATGGTCAGAGGGTGAGATGATTGGTATAAGCAAAGGTAAAACAAGCTTTCATTCTGCTCATTCATTTTTCAAATGTCTTGAAAATAATACAGAATAATACAGGCATGAAATACAGGAATGTAAGATCATATTTAGCATAATATTGAATGTCCTAATTTAGACTGACTTCAGAGGAAACGAACACGACTCAGGCTTCCAACTCTCTCTTGCAGATTATTGTACTCTGATCTTATATGCATTGATCTCTTGGAATTTTTGAGATATATAAACAGAACAATTCATTTGCCTGAAAAAAATGACAAAAACAAGAGATGCTTCCAAAGTATATGAGTAAGTAACAGAGCCATTGATTTTTCTATTTTCACTTTAAAATAACTTAATAATAAGTCTGTGGATATATTGTGAGGAGTCAAACTTCAAATTTAAGTTACCTGAAAGGTTTGGAAGGTGCGTTGTTTGGATCTGAATCATTTATGAGATTTTCTCATAGAATTTTCTTCCCACTAAAAGTATACTCAAGTTATTAATAACATTATTCATACGTAAAAAAAATAGTACTGGTGAATACTCTACAATAGATTGATGTATGGTAGTCGTAACAGGGCTATGTATATTGAATTATGTTTCATATCACAAAATATATTTTAGAGTATTTCTTAGCATAGTAAGATCTTCTTAAACTTCAGATCTTTTAAAGAAAAGACCCTTTGGGGGAAGAAATCCTGCAACAAAAATAGGAAATTCGAACATGTTTTATGGTAACAGTTTTAAACGAAACGGCTTCAGCATTAAAAAAAAAATCATTAAAACTTAAATGAAACCTCCCAGCTTAGAGACAAATACCTAGGGATTCAATTACTGAAACAGTTTGCAATCAACTTATTTAAGTGGTAAATTCTTTTTTCAAGTTTACAAGAAGAAAAATACTTGAAATAAATTAGGAAAGTCAACGTCAAAGGTTCTGTACATAGAATCATAGAATCACAGAATGCCTAAGGTTGGAAGGGACCTCTAGAGCTCATCTAGTCCAACCCCCCTGCACACGCAG
>JAWLRI010001095.1:274230-306479 GCA_034781795.1 Crypturellus tataupa
GGCGCGCGGGGCGCCTGCGCGCTGCGGCGGCGCCGCGGCCGTTGCGGCGGGGGCCGTTAGCGCCCTTGGTGTGCTCGGAAGGGCTGCAGAAGCGGAGGCTTGAGCGAGGGTGGAGGGCGAGCTGGAGGTCACGGTCAAACGGATAATGAAGGGGGGAAGCCCGTGGCTTGTGTTAGTAGGAGGAAGATTCGTGCTCCGCTGATCTGAACTGCAGTGTGGAATAGCATAGCCAGCAGGGCCAGGGAAGAGATCATCCCCATGTACGCAGCGCTGCTGAGGCCGCACCTCAAATACTCTGACAGTTTCGGGCCCCTCACTGTGAGAAAGAGGTTGAGGTGTTGGAGGGTGTTTATAGAAGGGCAGGGAAGCTGGTGAAAGGGCTGGAGCACAGACCTTATGGGGAGTGGCTGAGGGAGCTGGGGTTATTTATTCTTGAGACTCAGGTTAGACCTTACTGCACTCCACAGCTACCTGGAAGGAGGTTGCAGTGAGGTCAGTTTCCAGAATAACTATGGGTGGTACAAGAGGAAATGGTCTCAGGTGGCACCAGGGGAGGTTCAGTTTACATATTAGGGAAAAATTCTAAACATAAGGAGTATTTAAGCTTTGGAAGAGGCTGCTCAGGGAAGGATGAAGTCACCATCCCTGGAAATGTTCAATAGATGAGGCACTTTGGGATGTGGTTAAGCAGGAATGGTGCTGATGGGTTTATGGTTGGACTCAATCTGAAAGGTCTTTTTCAAGTATTAGGTTCTGTGATAGGTGCAGTGCTTGCTGAGAATGGTCAAACCCCGTTGTGACCATGTAGCCTTGATATACTTTTAATAGGAGTGTTTATGTAAATGCAATAAATGAAGAACAGTCGGTTTCTTAGACTTGCTTTTGCTGTCATATTCTCTTGCATTTACTTCTATAAGTCGTTGCAAGTAGTTCCTTTTATATTTTGGATTAGTTTGATTTTTACTTAGTTTGCTTGTTCACCTTCATACCTGCAGAGAGAAGACATTAAGCAACCTTTTACAGACTAAAATGCACATCAGTGACTTGCCATTATCCTCTCAGTATTATCAATCAGCTCACCCTTACCGTGCTCTCTCTTGCACTAATTGGTTACTAGATAATTTTAAAACCAGTTAAATTGCTTGACCCTTTTAAATTTTCCCAGGCTGTTTTTCGTTTTCCTTAGCTTCAAAACTTCCTACCTTCTGTTGAATTGGCAATTAATCATAACAACTTTGTTGGCAGGCAGTTGCTTGCTCTTTATACGCACCGTATGCCTTTTGCTCACAGCTCTCTGTAGTTTTGGGGATATGTTAAAAATAAGGCTGGTTGTAAATAACTGATGTTTTAGTGAGAAGCTGCTTTTGGAGTTCTCTTTGATACAAGCAGAATATTTTATATGTCAGAGCACATTATGTTGTTATTAGAAAAAGTTTCTACAATATCTTTAGCAAGGAAGACCCCACTAATGAACCCCATACAGTTTTTATCCCTGATTTCCCCTGGATATTTTAGCAAGATCTCTGTCTGAAATGAGGCTGACAAACAGCCTCGATTGCAGACAGGATTGCTACCCAAAATGGAGTTCAACATTTATTTTAGTCATCTGTACATGAGCAATGGGAGGTAGCAGGACTTGGGCCTGATAATTAAGAGAACCTGATAATTAAGAGAGCATTTGTGTATATACACATATATTTATAACTTAAGTTTCTTAGCTTTTTTTTTTATTCCTGACTGAATGTACTGCAAATAATAATCTGAGTATTTAGGAATTACTCAGTTTAAGAGGTAACATTAGAATCTCTGCATTTAGTTTTTAGATGTGGAGAATAATTCTAGATTTCTAACCTACTTTTCTAAAGAGCTCGCTGTTTTCTGAGTGCTTTATTGAGCACTTGGAGGGGAAAAAAAGATCAAAACTAAATAGGAGTTGCTTTTTCGTTGAAAAACACTGCTGCATTTTAAACTGTGTGAAGGGATAGGAAGAAAAATAAAGTCCAGGCTGATGAATACCTACATAGCAGAACAACCAGAGCAATCGAGGAGAGGGGAGTGTCAAATTTGCTCATGTAATGCTGCTTTTATATATATGGATGTATGCAAAAATGATTAATGTGCCTAAACTTAAGCACCAACTGCTAGTATGTTGAAGTATGTCTGTAAGTCTAACTTGCTTTACAACCACCTAAGGTTTTAGCAATATTCTGAAGTACAACACTGCACCTACTGACCTTTCAGGATGTGCAGAAGTAGATAAATTTCAGGTGAGTCATAACAGGCATGATATGAAATGGAGGCACTTAGGATCTTAATGAGGATCACATATACTCATGAACACACCCGTAAGATAAGAGTTTTCCCCATTTTATTCTTCCCCGTCTCCAAAAAACAGTAAAAGTTGAAGCAATGAAACAAAATTTCTCTTCCTTCAGAAATGCATCTAATTTTTCAAGCTTTGCTTTTTAAAAGTGCAAAAAAAAAAAAATAATAATTTGCATACTGGAAGAGTTGGAATAATGTTCACATGTTGCAGTCCTGAATTTATGCTTATACCTTAGTGCCAGAAAAAAGTACAGTTTTATTCTGAAGCATGTGAATGGATAACTCTTTAAAATTTCCACAGCAAAAACAGTTACCTAAGGAAGCAAGGAAAAAGATCTTGGTGCTTGAGAGTATAAGGAAGTAGATGTGTACTGTAAGAAGTTCTGCAAATTTTATCAGAGCAAATCACGACTGTGATACAAACCTATCTCAGCCATTTTGCATCATTAAAAAAATACAAGAACTGAATAATAGTGAGGAACTAAAGTCTTTATCCTGTCTGAACACGAACATACTAGATATCAATTTTGAGGTCTTGTTACTGCATTTGGTATTCTGTCTTCTCTGTGTTACCTGCGAGGAAGTGAATTGTCTCTTGTAAATTAGTTAAATTATGCTACCATGCTCCAGTTTGAGTCACAAATCAAATACATTTCAGTAGCATGTGTGATTCAGGATTAAATCATCCAATCCTTTGTCTCCTGAAAGCATGAGATGCTGTGTCGGAAGAATGAGGAGTCTTGAGGTCCACAAAGTTCCATTAATCATCTTGTGTAGCCTGTTTGGTATGTGTTTTTTTTGAAAAAATGTTGGAATTGTAGTGCATGCTTGAGGGAGAAACTACGATGAATTTCTCACTTTCCCTTGTAATAAAGGAATAAACTCACAAGTACGGAGAATATGGTGTCTTCTATTTATCGCCATCAAATAGTAAAATGCTTAAATATACCTCCCTTCACTTACGCGCAGTATCTGTTATAAAATTTAAAATATTTGAAATTAAAAATCTCGAAAGACATAAGTATTGTCATAGTCATGAGGGTTTTAGCAAATTCGTTTACACCAACAGTGAAAAGGTAAAGACCAGTGGGAACATTTGGTTCCCGTTTGAGTCGTTTGTCTAGATTTTTGACTATTTACAGTGTCCTTTAGTTGAAGACAAATTTCAAACAATTTATGATAGTAGTAAGTGTTTTGATGGTATAGAGGATCAAATATGGCAAAGCTTCAGTTACCTTTTCAGTTTCTTGCAGAAGTTTGGTTTATGCTATTTCAATTAACAAATATAAAAATGGACATAAAAGTAGTAGCACAAAACCTGTACATGCTTTGCAGGTGTTTATACATTGGCACTTTGGATTGGCTTTCAAGAGCTCTCACTACAAAATGCATTCTTAGAGAGATGTATATCTTGACCTTTTTTATAGGGATATAGATTTTTATTACTGCCTCCTCCCAAAAAATGTTGAGAAGGATCAAGATCAGAACCTAAACTTTGGCCTTTTCAGGAAAAATAAGAGCTCCTTTTTTCAGTCTTTTAAGTAGTATTGGGTTCTCTAAAGGAAAGAAATTGTTGACTTTATTTTATTTTATTTTATTTTTTTAAATGATGGACCAATTTGTTTTAGTAGTAATTTCCAGTATAAAACATACTGTTATGAACTGGTCTAAACCATCACTGAAATGAACTCACAAACATACCCTTAACTCCTGCCTTCAGTGTGTGACTTGTTACACTCATAGCAAAAGTGTCTTGGGAGGAGATCTCATTTTTCACATTTGAAAGTGTCTGTTACTGTAGCTCTCTTTAATAATATATTTATGATTATGTTATTTGGCGCTAGTAGGATGAAATCTGGCTACAAACTTGAGAACTTGTAAGGGGCTCCAAACAATAAGCGAGCAGAGGACAGGAGTGTGTCAGCCCTGAGGGTATAACTTTTTATCAAGGTTCTTTGAAGATGTTCTCAGATTGCAGCACAATAAAATTGGACAACACATGGAAGAAAACCTGTAAGAATGCAAAGAATACTCTAGCTTGCCCCAATAAATGCTGTGATTTCAGTGTTTCCTTCTGTTCTTTTTCGTTCTATCATTATTCAAGATCATCTGGAGTGACCAAGATGAGAAATGGGGAGATCTGGTCTTGTGGTTGGGGAAACCTTCCAGCTGTAGTAACAGCTGCTGCTGTCTATTTATCAGACAGAAACACAATTTCTTGATAGGAAGTTTAGATCTACGGTCCTCCTTGCCACTGTCAACAGATGTTATTAATATATACAGCATCAGGAGAGAGCTGTGTTTTTTTCCTGTGCCGACAAAGGCATTCCCACTTTTTGTTTGGACTTTGTCTTCAGAAGCACAAACAGCATTTCAGTGTATTGAACAGCCGATGCTACTCAATTGTCTTTTCAATTGAATGCCAAAGATGATGGTCCTACAAGTTACAACAACTGCATGAAAACTGTAGGATGTGAAGTAAATATAATAAACTACTGGATACAGTTTTAGGGGTCAAAGTATTAACACATTTTTTTAAAGAAAAAAAAAAACAGGTGCTGGCAGCGAGGTGGTTCCTGCCAGCAGGCAAAGCAAATTCACTGTTCAACAGACTTGCTGCCTGTGAGTTGTGCATATTGCAATTATTTCTTGGACAGTTCATGCTAGTCCTTACCTAGAGAACAGCCTTCTAGTCAAAATGATGCTGCTGCATATAAGAAGTTTTACTCCTTGCATGCTCTGCTTGTTTTGATGGTCTTTTCCTTGGTGTCTGCTTGCAGTGACTTAGAGGTACAAGGTAGAGCAGGTTAAGGATACAAGGAACCTCAGGTTAAAACAAGAGACAAAGGTTAGACCCATTGTTGCCCAGCAACAGGTCCCATGAAGTCACTTACATAGCCGTGACACAGCCGGGTTAGAAGTTCTGTTAATCAGTTTATTCATGAAAGTGATTTGAGCATTTCTAGGGGTTGTAAAACTAGCTTAAATAAGGCTGCCCATTTTGCTTTCTTATTTCAGTACCTATCCTGAACAAAGAGAAAAAGGCTTGTCTGGAGATGATGTTGCTACCAAAGCACCTAACTATCTGCAGTTCTATTCCAAAGAAATATCAAATCTTGTTCCAGGTGGTGCCTGTCAAAGCAAATAGAAATACAAGCCTTTACTGTGTAAAACAAGTGCGATAGAGCTTGATTATCAGCCCTAATTAGCAAGACACAGTTTGCTGGGTCCTAGGTTTTTTACATCTTCTCAAGTCCTGAATCTGCAGGCAAGTGGATGCTACGGGCCTTTTTTAACTATTCTGCACAAAAAAAAAAAAAAAAATCCATTGTGAAACACTGCAGATGGAGTTGCAATAGATTATAGTTAATCGGTATTCTCTTGCTGTAATCCCACTTGTAGGATTTTTTTTTTTTTTTCTGTTGAGAGAAAGCCTCTTAAATGCTAACTACAATTGCTAAGAAAATGGCAGAGAGGCTTGTTGCTTTCTTTTTTTGGGAAAAAAAGGCTTCTGGCATTAACATGAAAATATGTTAATAGCTTTTTAGTATATGCTTTTTGAACTTTAAGACATTAGAGTTAATGTATGTATCTGTGTTTTAATGTGCCACTTTTAGTGTATTGTTATTTGTTAGGGGATACATATTTCATGGTCAAAGTAATTTTCAGATATGCTGCATGAAAATACAACATTACCTGGAAAAGCTGATGCAAAGTGACAATGATACATAAAATGTATATCCTTCAGATTTCAGACAGCTACTTTTGCTTTGCAAACCAAAAAGTCAGAAATATGTATACTTACTTTAAACTTATGTATATACTTAATGTATAGTTATCAGTTATAGTTTATAAAGAGAAAATTGAATTTATATAGAGTAGGCACACAAACTGAATTCAAAGCACAGATCGTTCAAAAAAATATAATCAGCTGAGAACTTATATATTTCTTTCTGGTGATAAAACAGAAGGAACGTGCAGGGTTTTTTTTTTCTGCTCATTTCTGAAGGAGAAGGACAACTATAGTAGAAGGAGAAATGCATTGAAATTTGTCCAAGGAAATGCAGATTAAAGCAGATAGAAACAGCAGGAAAAAAAAGCCCCAGCTTTCTGAGGCAAGGTTAGCAATCATCCTAAATGCATAAGTACTTGTATGTGTTCTATACATTTTCTGAGTAATTGTTCACAGTGTAATAGTGTGTGTTCAGAATCCTATTCATCTTGCCACTTGCATTTTCCATTTTAAAAATTCATAAGCAAGGAGTATTTCTATTGTTCTCCCGTGGTAGAGATGGAATCAAGAGGCTTAAAGTTGGGAGTCTGTGTAGGAAGGAATAAAAGATCATTTGGCTGTAATCTTTAAAACTAGAGTTATTCAATGAAGACTCTGTAAAGCAGACATCCAGACTTCTGTTCCACAGGAAACATAATGAAATTCATAGAAGAATGGAAATCTTCCAAGGAAAAAAAAAATGTTTTTAATGATAGGCAGCAAAAGTTTTGGGTTATCTTGCATCTTGTGATATTTGGTAGGGCCTTTTTTATTCCAATTTTTTTTATTGCTCAAAAGCCTAAAAAAAAAAATCTCGAAATATAAACTGAAAATACATAAGTTCTCTAAAATCTCATTTAGCTCATTGCATGTGGGATGGGAGATATGATTTACATTTCATGAATGTTGTCAGTGATGGGAAAATAAGGGCTTTTCATGCTCCAGAAAGAAATCTAGATGCATTCCAGATATAGGAAAAATCATAATGCTTCTTGTCAAAGAAATGGATTTTATGCGGGCAGTAAATTCTTGTAATTCTGTGAGAAACCAAGAACAGTAAAGAAAATGTAAAGGCTTTAGCCTTAGGTATTTAAGGAAATCTTAAACAGAGTCTCAGGACAACTTAACTGTTTGCAGAGCGTTATACTGGGAGCTGGACATTAGGGCAGACTGAGTTTGGGAGGATGGGATTCCATTCAGAGTCATTCAATTTTTGGTATATATTTTCGTCAGTTTAGTACATATTTGAACCTGGGAGTTTACTTCTTATCAAATGACTGTTTTTATATGTGATTTGAAAAGTAAGGTAGACAACATAAATTCAAGAGTAGTTTTCTTCTGTATTGATGTTGAATCAGTTGTAAAACAGGAGCCTGAAAAGCAGATTTGTTTTGCCAAGACTAGCTCAGATAAAAGAACAATACAACATACATAATCATTATTACGTGAACTGAGTTCAGCTTTGTTCCAAATCACAAGTGTGGTTAGTCTTAGCACCAAGCAATGTTCCGACTGATAAAATAGCAGTTTTTATTTAATCGTGCCTAAAGATTATTTTCAGCAGTGACATATGTAATGTGGTGCATATTTATCAGTGTAGAATGAGCTAATCTCATTTGCTTCCTTCCTGGGGCATGCCTTAAATGCATGTTCAAAATTAAGGTCATGTTTAGGATTTTTGATGAATCAGGATACTTTTTTTAATTTTGGACATATTTTTTTTCTGACCATTTAGTTTTACTTTCCTGTTGGTATACCATCTGTATTATCAGGGTCTGCTCCAAAGATGAAATTTAGTGAAAATACTGAGTGGAAGAAGCTTTAGATGAAACTGTGCAATGCTCATAGTAAAAGCATGGTGGTAGGCTCAGAGGAAATAAGATCAGTAGAAATGCCCATGTTTGATTAATTGTAATGAAGACTTTTGCTTGTTCTCTATAAACTGAAATAATCTCCCTTTTTCTGCAGCTAGGACCTATTAAACACCAGACAGGAAGAATTATTTGATAAGTATGGCCAATATTCTCTGAATAATTTATATAGCAGTATGAGTGCTGCAAAAAAATCACTGTATTCATTAAAAATGACAACATTTATTAAATAATATATTCAAAGAATAGTATTGACTGCTTGCAACTCAAGTGCTGGAGGTGGTTACTACGAGAAGAGTGGTTTCAGACACATAGGAGCCCAGTCTGCGTTCTTTGTCTAGAGGGCTCAGAAGTAATCAAGTGTAACATAGACTTGCAGACCTCTGTCTGGTTTGGGGAGCTAAGCTCTTTAATACACATCTGATTAAATGTTTTCAAAAATATGCTTCTGAAAAGCTTCGTAGCAGTTCTTTTAGGAGAGAATAAAGGAGAAATACTTGTAACTGTCTGTGCAGAAAATAATGATTTTCTGTTAGTGGATTCAGTTTTGGTACTATTAATAATAATATTAAGCTCTTATATGCTATTTTTTCCAGCAGAAATATCAAATGCCGTAGGAACAAGAGAAAATTCATCTCAGCTGTGTCTCCAGAAAGATCAAAAAATGATTAAAACAAGGGCATCAGGAATAGAGCAATGCTCATATTCCATGCAAGTGCCCTTACCGAGCAGTGTTCTTGCTGGGCGTGAGGTCCCACACAAGTCATCCAGGAATACACACCAGATAGCAGTGATCAAGCAATATATTTCTAAGTAAGGGTCCTTTAGAAGTCCTCAGGTCTGTACTGAATATGTCCAGGGGAGAAATGTATATGTGAGGAACAGGGAAACCAGCAGAGCACACTAACAATATCCATGGGTAGGAGCAAACTTTTCAAAGATTAAGCATCTGTAACATGATAAGGATATGTTATGATAAGGATATGTTATAACATGAGAGAGGATGCAGGCAGCTGTGGCCCTTTTGATATGACCTTAGTAGTACATCAAGGCTTTAGGAGAAATTTGGAAGATGCAGCAGAATTGCGTTAGTATTTCTTTTCATTTAAAAAAAAATTAAAGCAATCATTTAAAACCTATGTTCTTGCTGAGTTACCTGTTAGGCACGTATTTTCAATGATCTGTTGTCACTATGGCTTTTACTGTAAAGTGTGTATGTAAGTAAAACAACCCAATATAGCCCAACTCGAAGCCAATGTAGGTATTTCAAGATGCCCTTGATAATATCTTTGCAAGAATGACTTCCCTCCTTCCTTTGCTACTTTATCTTGCCAGTTACTGAGGGTGTTTTGAATTGTCCTAATTGATGAGTTGTGTATACTTATGTACTTGCCTGTTCTAATATGAGTGATATGATTAAACTTTGCAGATTGTTTTGTACCAGCAGTGCAGAGAGTTTGTCTTTGGAGGGCAGTCTGTAGTAATCAGCCTTCCTGAATTCTCCATGCTACATCACTCAAGTTCAGGACTTCTGTGTTAGGAAAAAAATTGCTCAGTCTAATTGTACAGAATGAGCTAATCCCACTGATTGCACCTGTAGTTTTGAAAATTGTGAGAGTAAAAAGTGAGAGGAAATCAGTTACCTCTTGTGAACATGTTTTGTTGAAAGAGACTGAAAACAGTGAAGAAATCATGAGTAAAACAACTGACAAGGCAACTGCTTGGATTTTTTGCCAAGTTTTATTGCCTTTTGGTTCTGACTTCGCTAAGTGTAATGCTGAATGCTAGTATGTAATTTACAAGTCTTTTGCAGTCTTTTAGAATGTATTTCATTTTTCCTTCACAAAGCATCAGAGAAATATTCCCCTGCAATTTCTGTCATGCATTTTTGAATGTTCAGTGTTCTGCTGCAGTTTCATTCTCCTGGCTCGCTGCCACTGGTGAATAGTTTGGAAAAAAGCTCTCAATCCTTAAAAAAAGAGGGCAATCGCAGAAGAGAAATGGCCTTCCTTTTATTCTTACAGATCAACAAGCGATTTTAATCAATAACCCAAGCTTAGAAGTTTTTGCTTGTTACTGCAACCAACACTACCTTTGGGGGCAATGTTCAGCAATATTAAGGAGCTTGATGACAAAACAATACTACCTAATGAGCTACAAGATTGCAAATGTTTAAAAATATGGCTAACACTGAAAGAAGCTGAAATCTTTGACTCTTCTTTCACTTCAGTTTGGTAAATTAGGGCTAGATTGTGCTCATCTCTCCAGAGGAAGCAACGTGTGCTTATGCTACACCAGTGGTAACTCAATGCTGGAATTATCTCTTGTTATCCCATTTTCCCAACAGGAGAGAATTTCCTTTGGGAATGCTGCTGTAAGCATTGTCTTTAAAATTTAGTACTAGTGGACTTCAATAAATAATAGTTTATTTCATAAAGAAATAGTCCATTTGATATATATGCTGTGTACTTATGAGAGAGAGCAGTAATGGTGTTTTATAGGTAAGGAGATGTTGGATTAGAGTTTTAATCTGTGTATAGGGATGCCTTACCTTCTTGTATCAGTGCAACCCATGTGACTTAGTTGGACCAATTCTGATTATATGGTCAAAATGCATTTAGAATCAGGGAACAAGTCTCTAATTTGTGTATGAATCCTTAAAATTGGTTTACATAAATAGCTTGGAACCATTTGCAAGTTAAGAGAGGAGTGATGTAGTCTATATTATTTTGATTCTGCCTTTAGGATGAGAAGGGAGTTTAATATGTCTCTGTCATGAGATAATTGTAAGCAAAAGACTAGGAGTCTTCAGTTCTAGCAGTTCTTCAGTGAAAGGAAATGAAAATGCTGAAATGAAGAACTAGCAGTTCCTCAATTTATGCATGTCTGACCGACTCACTTGACTTCAGTGAAGTCAACACAAATTGAGGATCTTGTGGCTACTTTTATTAGGACAACAATTTAGATTCTAAATATTGCCATATTTGGACTGAAACACTGAAAAAAGCATAATTTACCTAGGTTCCTTCTGACATAGGCTACAGTGTAATAGAAGAAATGCCACTACATTGGAGGCTCCCAGTGCATAAGAATGGAAAGACTGCACTTGATATGCAGCTCTGAAAAACGCTGTAAACCCAATCATTTCCCTGGCTATAATAAAAAGAGGTGCAGTACATGGGGGCATAAAACTACAGAATCTGTGTGTATAAAGCCATACATTCATATACAGACACACAACTCTGACTAAAATACACAGCTGAGAGGAAAGAAATGCAAATAATTTTTCAGTATATAAAGAGAAATATTCAGGCAAGTATTTCCAGACCAAGAAGAGCTTTAAGAAAAAAAGTTCCTTTCTTAGAAACAGTAAGTCTGCTCAGGAATTCAAATAGAGAATTCAGGCTTTACAAGTACTCACATCTGGGAAGTAGCATAGCCATTAGAGCCCAAAACTAAAAATACTCTTCTAGAAGGCTCAGTGGAAATACAAGTCCTGAGTTCTGGTGAACTAAGAGAAGAAAAATGCTGTTTATCATTTCCTAGCTTCTGTCCTTAAACTTCAGTGCTTTGAAATCTTTTGCTTCCTCCACTAAAGAGGCGAAAGAGGCTCTTGATAGCATTCCTTTTGCCCATGGAACAAAGGTGGATGTCGCTTTTGTCCTTGGCTTTTATGTCGCTCCCCAAGTCTATCCCTCTTGGAACAGTCTGCTGCTGCTCAGTGCCAGCTGAAGCTTCAGAAGGCGTCATCTGCACTGACTGCTGCGTTCGGGACAGGCTCTCCTGATTCCTCATGCCCTGGAATGGAGATTTCATCCTGTGTCCAGAAATACCAGCCATCGTATTTTGAGGATGAGGCAGGGATGTAGATCTGAGTCTAATAAGCTTTGCACTGTTGCCAAGGGAGAAGAGACCTTGTACTTCTTTTCTTGTGGAGGTGGATAGAGCATGTTCTGAGTCTGTTCTTTAAAAAAATAAATGACAGTTCCTCCATCATTTCATAAAAATATTTTCAAATGAATAAGCTACTTTGAAGAAAATTTTCATAGTAATGTTTGATATGGGTCACTTAGGTTATGCAGTTCTTTTGAGGAAATATAAAGCTTTCAGCCACAGCTAAGGGACATCACATGTGTGTGTCCTGTTAGTACACAAAAAAAGGTCTAACTGTAACTAAAGTCCCGTTATGCTGAACAAGTTTGTCTCCCCAAGGCATGGTGGTGGAATTTTGAATTCAGTTGACTGGAGAGGGAAGGGATGAACCATTTTAGATTGTACATGTTCTCTGTTGGGAAGTACTCAACCAGGTCTCACTGTAATAATCGAGAAATAGTAAATTCTACTACTACTTTCATTGAGAAACAATAAAAAAAAATGAATAGTGTTCCTGCGGGAGCTATTACCAAAATAGTTTGGACTTTTCTGCATAGTTTTCTTCAGTGCTGAGCAACAAGTGCATGGGTTGTGTTGCTGTCTCTGCTGTCTTTTTAGCAGAAGGGTCATATACAGTGCTCAAGCCAGAAAATGCAGGATTTCAAAATTTATAAGAAAAACATGTAGGCTGGAAGCTATTAATATTGATTGGAATTAAAGAGTAGAATTTGACACCTCGCTTTTAAGTAATGTGTCCAACAAGGACTGAAAATGCAGATCATTGCCAGCATAGGCTGGTTCTGCACTGGGGAACATTTACAGGACATTCCCGCTCTTGCAGCTCCATTGACATTAGTGATACGAGGAGCTGCCACGTTCACAGCTCTCCAGCACTAGCAGCTGTTTCAGCTCTGTGTTGATTAGACTGGCGCTGAGCTGGTTTAATAGACACGGTGCTGATGAGAGCTGCTGGTGTGCCATCCACATGAGGGCTGCCAACACTGATGAAGCTGTAGTGGTATCAGTAGCTGTGGAAATCGTTTGCAGAGTTCAGTAAGTAAAACTATGTGGGCTGAAGTTACAGGATTGGATATGAATGTATGCATGTGGTTTTATTTATTCCTTGCCTTTTTTTAGCCCCCCCACTCACATAGGTATACCTTGCTTGTCATTTTTAAAAATAAAACACCCTCATGACTTGTGAATCTTCACGTTTGATAGAGGCTAAAATTAGGGAGAGTGGAGGGCATAAGAAAACTTTGTTTTTAGTATCAAGGATGTACAATGTAAGGGTGCGTTATACGGTTGATAAGGTGGGGTAAGTTCTGTATTGATTGTTGAAGCATTTTAAAAGTCCCCAATATGAGCTAACAGTGCTGATATCGTTCAGACCTATCTATATGTGATTACCCACTTTCCTACTCAAAGCATGGTATGTTTGCATGAACCTGGTGTATTTCTAATGAAGTATGATTTATAATGATAAAGGATAATGATAAAGGAATAGAAGGATGTATGCATGTGAGAATGTGTCAAAGCACTCATTTTTATACTCTGTTTTGACATTTATCTTTAAAAAATTAAAAACTGTTAGAAACAGTTTATGAAGTTACAGGTCTGATCTCTATTCCTATATTTCTTCATTTACTCTAAGCAATGTAGTTCTTGATTTTTTTTTTTCTGGAAATTAGCAGTGTTAGCTTTAACCCATACGAGAGGTTTCTTACATATTTACTGAAAAGAAATATAAATATTTTGCTGGGTAAGGACATGTTTCAGCTCTGCAGCTTTTCTGTGTAGCTTATTTCCAGTTTCAAGCTGCAGCACTAAGCAGACCCTTGGCAGAGGTTTCTATAGAACAATATAGTTTGCAGCTCTGAGATTGCAAAATTTTTTTTCTAGTCAGGAAGGTAAGACTCACAAGTCCAGAACATTGATACCACTAGAAGGGACACTTTTTTTCCATGCAAAAAGAAAAGCATTCAAGCCTGCCATTAAAGAGTTTTTCAGTGATTTATAGCTCCCAGGCATTGTTGCTGAAAGAAGCATATACATTAGAAGAACTGAGGACACGCGGAACAACACTTGTCAAAAAGCTTTGACTAGAAAATGTTCCAAAGAGGCAAGGAAAAAGAAGAGGATGAAGGAACCATTTCAATGACCAGAAATATGTCTGTTTACCTCAGACAAGTCAGTGCTTGTCTCTTTTTCCAGCTTTGGTCCACAATTCATAGTAGTAGCATTGAGGGAGGTAATGAAAGGATCCCAAAATGATTGTTCACGCAATGCTTTCAAATTTACTGTGGGAAGAAGGAAAGAAATAAAAGAGGACACTTCAAAATAAATTTCTAAGTCAGAATTTACACTTAGAAATAGTTGAAGTCATACTCCAAAAAGAAATGTAAAATTCCACCAACAATCATCATGATGTCAAAAATTCAACGTTATAGTTAAAGAATAGTAAACAATCATAATATCAGATAGTTTAGTCAGATTAGACTCTAAAGAAGGATATTATTTTACTTTTGTTTCTCTTGCAAAATAAAAACCACCATCCAAAGTATGTTGCATTAAGAACATGATTCTGTCACCAACTACTGAAAGTTGTCATGTAACTACCATTTACACTAATTTAAAGTATTTCATATGAAAGAATTATCAATGGACTTACATTTAAGACCCGCAAGGAGGAGTTATTAGAGTAATATTAAGTATAAATAACCAGGTGGGTGCTTTGGTTAGGAATTCAACTAAAATGTTTAAATTGAAGCAGTTTTGGTAGAAGTCAAAATGAAGCGAGCTCAGCACTGATGTGAGAATGCACTGCCTGAGAAAGCAGAAATGGAAAATTATCATTTTTGTGTATTGGTGTAGTCTGCTAAAATTGATGCAGAGCTATAATGTTGAGACTTTTTGCCAGAGAATATCTTTAAAAACGGCTTCCACCAGGAGTAAAAAATGATGATCTCAGTTACATTCGTATTTCTACCCGGAGTGAGCTCAGTGAGTAATCTAGGAAGTGATCCAGGTTCTTGAACATGGCCTTCTAATGCAATTTTACATGTCTTTGAATATTTGAAGCAAATATTCAAAGGAGTGGATATCTGGGAGTATATTCTACTGGAGTCACTCCTGGAAGCCAGGTGGGAGACTCATCACATACAAAACCACATGAGATGCTTGGGTTCCCCACAATTAGGGGCATCAAAGATACCTTTCCCCCCATATAAATACTAGAAGTTGTGTCTACAGTTACGTTTCATTCAGTTTATTCAAAAGAAGCAAAACTAAAGACCAAGTCAATCTTTTCCTTCCAAAATAGATGTCTAATGATATCGTTACATTTATGATGTAAAACTTTTAGTTTTACTGAAGCTTACCTTTAGCCTGGCATTGGTAAGAATTACATATTAAGTCTTATTTATACCTTATGATGCACTAAGTTTCTGTATAGCTGGTACAACCTGATAACACAGAACGGCCACATACATTAAATACTGCTTTTAATCTATCTGCAGAGGTAGTACTACTGTAGTCTTCTAATAACATGCTATATTTAATGCTTAATCTTTCCCTCTGATACATCATAATTCTAGCCTCCAGCTAGATAGTTCTGTAGGTGGTGCTATGGGAAATGTTTGTATTAGGAGATAGGACTGGAATCGAAGCGGAGAAGGGACAGTTTCATTCCTCTTCAGCTTTTCCCAAAACAGAATTGTCTAGAACATTTCTTAAAAAACAAAAAGTACTGAGACTGAAAGTGCTTTTGTTTTTGAGGAGGAAATTCTCCTACATACATGATACTCTTCTCCTTGGAGCATTCATCTCAGAACCACCACCATGTAAAGTGGATGCAAGGCGCTCTCCTACTCATTTGGTGGTGTTTTTAACTCACTTTTCCATGCTGTGTATGACTAGTAGTTATTTTGTGTCTGGTGCAGTTGTAGCTTAGTTTCTAGTAATAAGAACAGATGGAGGAAGAAGAGCAGTGGGAAAGAATAGCCTGAAAAAATATTGAGAATAAAAATGGTATTCAGAGAGAAATTACTGGTTGCTAACAGTAGAATTTTGCTGATAACTGAGAGAAAAATGAAAGGTTTCTGCAAGTGTCAAGTAACATGGACTGTTTTTTACTTTATTGAAAGCCCGAAACTGTTTGTGTCAAATTGATACAAGAGTCGATATTGGAGCACACTGATGTTATTTCAAAACTGGTAACTGGTTGGTTAAGTTTGGCAGCCATCACAAGCAGCAGAATAGTGGTGTAATTCAGAAACTGAAGTGACCAGAACAGCTTGCAAGGAACTGCAATGTTATGTACAATTAGTTACTTACTATAGTCATCAAAAACAACAACAAAAAAAATCCAATGTACCCATTGATAATTTACATAAGGAACTTTGAAGTCCACAGCTGGTCTTAGATTTTGAAAATTGGAGTGTTCAGAAGGCTGCCCTCTACTTGTGCCTCTGCATATACTGAGGACTCGGTATTGCCAGTGGAGCCCGCACAGCACTTGATTCTCTTCCCCATCCTTATCGTCTGTCATGCACTGCCCAACTTAATGTAAATTCAAAATCAAGAGGAGCTCCTGTCGACCGGACTGAAAGAACTAAGTTTGGGGAGGCAAAGGGCTTACTTGATGGCTGAGTCAGGAGAAGCCACTGTATTTGCTAAAGCATAGAGTAAATCTGAAGGCATCTGCATTTTTTAATGATTAGTTATATCCCTGAATAGAGCAAGGTCTGAAAAGCTGTGGAGGCTGCAAGGATGATTTGTACTATGTGGCACTGGGCCCTGAGATTTCCAACTTTCGTGAAAAAAATTCCAAGAATTCCTTAAAATCTTTGAGAGCATTCAGTATCATTCACAAAAGGAGGGAACTGTTATCTACAGGTTACATCATCTTCACTACTTCCTTGCCCCTGGAAGCAGATACAAGCGAATTTTTGTTTAGCTCTTGTAGTCAAAGGCTAAGGATTCTGCCTTGAAAACAAGATATTTATACATGAATTTTCAGTGAATTTTAATCTTTAGGAAATTACTTGAACCACTGCTGAGCTCGATCATATTTTTAAACTCTTAAAAAAATGTTATGACTAGACTAAAGGAAAAGAAGAATGCTGAGAGATGTGTATATGTGTGCTATATGTCTACTTCTATATAGAAATATTTCTCATAGTATCCACTAGATGGACTCACGAATAGAGCGTTCAGTATCAAAACTCAAAGTTCTAGCAATGTGAAATCTATAGCGTTAAACTAACGTTATAGAATCTGGCCAACAGCAGCAGAGTCGGAGGAAGGAACTTGCGCACCTGCACCTTCTGTCAGTGCAAGAGTTCACTATAATCTTGCTAGGACAGAAGGTCTGACTGGCTCGGTGCTCTTTCTAGTGATGGTGTTGAAAAGACGTGAGTGTATCCAGCCAAGATCTTTGCAGATTTCTGAATATATAAAGCATTTCACAAGTGCTTGCAGTGATTTAAACTAGACATAGGATATGCTCAGAGAACATGTAAGGGCGCCATATGTCCAAAAAAAGTGGGAAAGATATGTGCTGAAATGTGTGTGTTTAGTAGACAACTGAAATTTCTGCTTGAAACAACAGGCTTATTAACAGCCATTGCTTTCAATCACTTAAGTTTTTTCCAAACATACTACAATCCAAATTGTTGTTGTTGTTTGCATAATTTTTCTTTCAATAACCAGCTTGCTGTATTTGCTAAATGATGCAATAGTTTCTCAACTCATAAAATCGTAACAAGTAGAAGAACCATCGTCAGCAACCATTGCATTAAAGTAATACGCTTTAAATCGCTTGAAAGGACAGTTGCAGTTATGCATGCAGTAAGAGACTAGAACGATCTCCAGAGAATCTGCTTGCATTTGCAGTTAGCAGAGGGCTGCCAGCCTGGAACTGGGTTGTCTCGTCACTCCCTTCTGACAGCGGAAACAGGACAAGAGTCAAAGCAGTAAATGAGAGAAGACAGGAGCAAAGCTTTGTCACTAGCGGCCACTCTTATTGCAAGTCGTTATTTCATACGGGGGGGAAGCTGCGGTAGTTCTGAAGCAGCTGTTATGACACTGAGGCTCAGCAAAGGGCCGAGGATACGTGGAGTGTAAAACCGGAGCGCAGAGTGGAGTGACTTACTCAATCCTCATTTGAGTTGCTCTTTGACTTACTCATGCAATACCCAGTGAGGTCGGTGGGTAAAATGCCCCAATAGTAATAAGACAATGAAGCCCAGAGGGCAGTAAGTGCCTCAGTGGAAAACAGAGTAAAATTTGTGGTAGTAAATAGTAAGTGCTGCAAAGGGACATAAATATGTAAAATCCTACTGGAACCACTCAACCCCATAGCTCCTTAAGTGAAGTTTGGCTGACTTGCATAATCAAGAGCAGCACGGCAAATGCTCAAGTACTTCTTGAAAATGGAATTAAACTTAATTGAACTTTCTTTCAAAAATCAGTGTCAGGAAATGTCTATCTGATGGGGGAGTTGTTTGTTTGTTTTGTTTTTATTTTTATTCAAACTTGTAATTGACTATGGATACATTTTCCACGGGTATTTTTTGAGAAATAGTACACTGGATGGCTAGTGTAATATATGCTATGTAATTAGAAGTTGCCAGAGTCATAGACTCTTAGGATTTCAAGGAACTTGAGGAGGTCATCTAGTTCACTGTGGGAATACTTTCATACATCATTCCTGACAGAATCTATGCATTCTTAATGCTATGAATGGGTATCCTTTTCTTAGAAACTGCCGAAGACAGTGACTCTGGGATTTCCTCAGGCAATCTATGACAGTATTTCATTATCTCAATCATTAAAAACACTGAGTTATTTTTTAATCAACCCCCTAACCTGTATCCTGTGTAGTTTTTCCAATCAACAGCCCACTTTATTTCTTGTCCTATCCACCATGGATATAAAGTATAAGATTCTTTCCTTCCTCATTCAAGCAGAGTTTTGTGTCATTGAAAGTGTTACAATATTCCCCTTTGGGCCTCCTTTTCTTTATTCTAAACAACCCTGATTAAAATGATCATGACAGGGCTTGAGAAAAAAAATCTCATATTTCAACCTAAGCCTAATATTAGTAGATAAATCAAGTGGATATGAGAGGCCAACTTCATTAGATTTTGAAATGAAATTGGGATTCACTGTTCCTTGCAGCCATGGGTGACAGATCAATCACCACATAAAATCAGCTTGTTGCTATGACCTTCCCTGGGATTTTTGCCACAGTGGTAATAAAGTATTTTAAACTAAAGAAACAAAGATATGCTTAACATACTATAAGAGAACACAATGTCTGTTAAGACACTCCCTTTCCTATATGGTTCCTCAAATGCAGAGAATAAGAAGTGAGACATTTGTGCGGCAAGGTTATTACCCGAATAAGCAGGATCAAGGTCAGAATGGTTTAACTGGCTCAGCAGAAGGTGGGGGCTTGAGGAGCAGAGTGTTTTGCTGCTCACCCAGCAAATACTGAGTCAGACTACTTCTTAAATGGTTGTCTGTGAGCATGAGAATTTACTGATATTTTAAATATCCAAGACAGGGCAGGTTTTCTGCAATTTGCATGCAATCTCAGTTTATGTTCTAAGTTATAAGCCATATTTAAGGAAGATAGCATAGTATATGTGCAGCCTCTTCTGAAGAGAGCAAAAGGAAAAAAAAAAGAAAAAAATGATTATAATGAAGTTTAAAAATTACTCCTTTCTTTTATTGTGTTTTTCATCACTAGAAAATTATACAATAAATAACCCTGCCCTTTTCACTGTGAATAGGTTCCATTAAGGAAAAGGACATTTACCAATCTCCGGTTTTTGATGTAGTCCTAAAAGTCAGATAACGTAGCAGCTTAGTAAACTTAGCTAACAGAGGTAGTAAATGCTCCCAGTATTTACAGTCTATATGTAAATGAACAAGTTGTTTCCTTGATGATAGGATTGCTACTTTTTATCTTGTATTGGAAAAGAGTGTTTAGATTATCTTAGAATATATTTCATATGCATATAACTTCAGAGGAACTGAGTATTGAAGAATTATAGGACATTGACTTAAGGCGATTCAAAAGTCGTTTGCTTGAGATGGTACTTTGCTCATAAGAAAGATCTAAATGATCTGTTTGACATTGAGAAGTTGTTCAAGGGACAGTACCCTGGGAGCTGAAGACCTGAGCTCCACTGAGTTCGACTGTCAGGTCAGACTGTCTTGCCATGCCGCTTCTATCTCGACCACAAGTCTTTCCGTAGGGTTAAATGGAAACACTGCACATAAAAATTGCCTTGCATGTGTATCAAGCAATTAGAAAAAAAAATTGCTCAGTTCCTTGCTCTACTTAGTTTGGTCCGCGTATTGTTTGCAAAGGCTGTGATGAATGCTATTGATTGTGCTGAATGAATTAGTTCCTCTGGGCATTAAAACAGATCTGGGGGATCCAAATAGGGTGTCCTAAAAATCTCACCTCATGTACACAGTACTCTTTCAACAGGAAAATAATTGTTGTAGTTTTAGAAATACCATGTGAATTCTGAATGGTTCCAGTGTGTGCTTTTGGCCCAGGCCTTGTGCCAGTGAATCCCTGAAGTCTACCCACCTGCAATATACTCAGACATTTTTAATTGAAATTTATTGGTCCATCAAGCCATATTTAACTAAATTGCAATACTGCTACTTTTGGATTGTCTTGTTGAACACAAGTAACTAAGTCTTGTAATAATTATACTATTATATGTGACTGAGCTCTACAATCTTTGTTTTATGGTATAGTTGCTTTTCTGAGATCCAGACTTCATTAACTTTCCAAAGGGGTACTACAGAATCATGAGTATTTGCTCAAAAATTTCACAAATACTATACAGTTTTCTGTCTCCGTGGAAGCCTGCAGGATGAAAACAAGCTCTTCCTCAGAGGTAAGAACTCAGTGTTGTGTGATGAATCCATGATGATATAATGGAAAAGAACCTTCTCTTTAGCACACTTCGCTAAAAGTGGTGCTGTCACCATTGGAGATGGGAGCTTGAATTAGGGAGTTATTAGTCAGTGGAGTTTCCAGAGCGTGAGTCATATCACTCAGGTACCCTTTAGGTTTCACTGAATATGTGGAAGGCAAAGCTGAAATTCAGGTACATATAATATCTTCTTAAAGTTGTCTGTGTGGCTGCACATCTCCCATATGTTGGAAGCTTCAGAGTTTCCCCACTATTGTATTTAACTCATGGTATAGCTGCAGCTACTTGTTGTCTCTAATTTGAATAACTGAATCTCTCATGTCACTCAGAGTACAGCTTCTCATTTCAATTTCCATCAGCCAGGCAGAATAAAACCCCGTAAGCAGAAAGTAAGTCCATTAGCAAATGTTTTGGAAGTTGTCTGCTACTATTCATGATGTCAGTTTTCAGTAATATGGCAGTCTGAAACACTTGTTTTCTGCTGTGTAGCAGTTGTTTCAGGATGACTATATTAAACTGACATAACTGAATGGTAGAACTGTTTCTGAGATACATAGGCACATGCTAAGCTAGTTACATATTTTTACTCTGCAAATTTAAAATGATATTTCAAGTCCCTTAAATATTCTCAGCAGTTTCTATTTTGTTTCTATTTTTAATTGTTTCTATTTTTTTGTTTCTATTTCGAATTCAGGGAGATTTTCTCTCCCTGTTTGTGTGTGTTGTCACTGGTGTTACTTGAAGTGCCTTCCAGTTAAAGGATAAAATGCAATCATGGTGAGGTAGTCAGCACAGTGCCAACATTAAACAAAAATTGCCCGAGAAGATACAGAGGAAGCAGTTCTAGGAGCCAACAGTATCACTGTTGTGTGCTGCAGAAATGGTATCTGTGCCAGCTTCTCTAATGTCAGGGAAGTGGCAAGAGGACGCAAGAGAGAGGTGGTCACCCGCAGCAGATCACTCATTGCTGAGGTAAATAACCCAAGGACTGCAGACCGTATCTCTTGAAACTTTTTGGAGATTTTGAAGGGCTTGATGGCACACGCTTGATAGGTGTCTCTCCCTTGGGATGTGAAAAAATGCAAGTTTCCTTGGTGCAGTCCTACCCCATCTGAATAAATGTTTACTTCATCTGATCATTTACTTCATCAGGCCCATGTGCTCTTTGAGATAGTTCATTTCAGAAGTTCAGTTTTGCAGTTTTTATGAACATCTGTATGTCACTACCTAATAAATTACTCATGGTACCTTACAGCAAAATGGTAATGTCTGTAATAGTGCTGCAGTGTAGTAACTAAGTGAATGAATAATACATGTCTGTTTCATGGTAAGTACAATGAATGCTGCTTCCTTTCTCTTTCAGTGCATCGGATGTGCAATTACTGTATAATTAAGTTCGGCTTGCCTGACTGGTGACTGACATTTCCACACTACTCTTCTAAGCTGATTACTCAAGCACACCAAGGATCTTGTAGAACAAAATTTCAAGTGTCAGGTATACAGACAGCTCCTTCAGCTCACTTCATGAGCCAAAATGGCTCCTTTCGCAGTGTCGTAGGTGGGTAGGATGTGCTTGGGAGAATACATGTGTGGAATAAAGGCCCAGTAATCCAAGGAAGTTCTTTCACCAAAGTAATTGCAATAGCATATGAGTGTAAGACATTGAGGGCCTGATGGTGAGCTTGCATGCAGTTTAATCCCTTCCATGAAATAATTTCTGTCTTTTGTCTCTTCATTTTAAGTGAGGATACACCCCTTTGTCACCTGGCAAAAGCTTCCACACCACATTTGCAATTCTAAATGGCTGAGCCCTATGATTCATTCTATAAGAGATGTGCAAGTGAATCCCAAGGGAAGGAAGATATCCTCTAATCAAATGGATATGGCCTATCCCTTACCGTAGTTCTGACAACACGACTGAACAAAAATATTTTTCTTCAAAAAGAATCCATAATTCTTTTTAAAAGTAGAAATCCTTTTAATTCAAAAGCGACTGTGCGTAGGAAAGCACAAAGCTCTATGGGTTAATGTTTAAAATACTCTTTATTTTTGCACTGATAAATGCAAATCACTGTGCTAAACTTGACTTTCTCTAGAAGCAGATAAGTAGTCATCACATTGTGCAAACAGTAAGTGAAATTTTTAATATTATATTGTCTGCATCTTAAATTGTACATAGGCTTAAGTTTTCAAGTATTTTATCAGGGGAAAAACAATGAAAGCTACAGCTTGTAAGAAAGATGACAAAAATCTTTTATTATGTCTTTCTGTGAAAAGGTCATGATATTCCTCTAACTATGAATGGGAAAAGGCTAAATTAAAGCTTTGGTGGATGCTAAAGTACTGTTTTCCAAAAGCACTTTAGGATAGGGTAGATCTTTGATGCTACTGGCGTATTCTATAAATGCACTGGCATTTTCTGTAACAACCTTATCTTTTTGAGAACATCAGTTTCTTCTCATCTGGAAGAAAGTTTGATGTCTTATTATCTGAATTTTTGTTAGACACTGGAAAGGCATGCAATATATTCACTTAAGCACCTTAGATGCACTATAGCGTAAGGGATCTTTTCAGTCACCATGCTTAAAATAAAAAAATATATTTTGTTTGACAAATGGTGATTTCTTTCCTTATATATTTTGGTAAGGTATGCTATTCTGTGCATATAAGAAGTGCACAACTGCTTAAACTGTCTCTAAGAAAATAAATAGCATAATAATAAGGAAAGAAAGCACAAAGTTAATTTTCTGTTAACTTCCTGTTAGAAATAAAGCAAAAGTAAAATGCAAAAAAGTGACAGTGTTAAAATACATTTTATTTTTCTGGAGAATATGACATTAATAAGCAGGTGGAGAGAAAAGGCTTGGGTGTGCTTTTCGGTAGCTGCCATCTGGTAGCTATATAACACAGTTATGATGGTCAAGCAGGTGGTGATTAACCATGATTCAAAATGATGTTTCACAGCAGCCATCCACAGCAGGGAATGAATCATGGCATTCAACAGTATTCTGATGGAATTCACATGCTGGGAAAAACGAGGTGATTCACAAGTTGTATGGGCAGGAGGGGCCCGAAGCACTTAGGAAGTTCTTCTCGTTTTAAAATTGTCAGGATTGTTCAACCATCTGATGGGTTTGTAGTGTTGTCAGAAGAATAGTAGAAATTGTAAGAATAAGGTACTTTATGTTTACTTTTCATTGGAATTTACATACAAACACTGAGTATTGTTTAATACAAATATAAACTTACTCTTCAGTGTCAAAATTATTCCCTAAAGATAAATAGGGAATTTCTTTTAGGAAGCTGAAACTGGTCATGAGTGATCAAGGAAATACGAGGGAAAAAGCATAGATACTAAAAGAAAACAGAGAAAAAATGACTAAAATATATCTGTGAGAAAAGACAAAGCTTATCTTAAAAATACTAATGCTTTTGAAAACACAATAGTTTTGTCTATCCATCTACATTCCACAAAACACCAAAAGGTGCTATTTGTATCTTATACACAAGGATTGGTGAAAGGATTTTATTTCAAATATGTATATAGAAGTAAATGTCTTTTTCTTAAAATAATATTTCCCTTTCAGTCATCAAAGAGTATAATGAATTAATAACATTTCCTTATGACTTAGAGTCAGCCAGCATTAATGTGTTTGAAGTTATTGTTGCCTTTCTATATTCAAAAACTATAAGCTCAGATATTTTCTCCAGCTCATACAATGCACTGAGTTTGCACTTCAGGGAATTTTCCTAAGATTTCAGACTCTTCTGTGAAGACAAGCAGATCAATTAGATTTTTGCATTCACAGTTATATATACTCAAGGCAGAAAATGGTGGTGGTGCAAAAGGGAGGAAATGTATACAAGACAACTGGTAAAGCTGCAGACACAAAGACACAATTTAATTCTTTTTTGTTTGTTTTAAAAAGCAAAACTTTGCAGGGAGAAGAACACAGTATTTGTATTAATTTTAACATATGCTGTGATGTGGTTACTTTCTCCAAGGTTTGGTGCAGCTTCTCTTTAGCTTTAGCTTCTCTCTCAAGACTCTTTTTCAGGGGTGTGTCTTTTATTTTATTTTATACCTTTGATCAAAATGAACAAAGTTTTGCTCCCAGACAATGCATACAAAAAGCCACAGACTTATGGTTCACTTTCTTTATTACACAGCCTTCTCTTATAGAAGAGTCAGTGCTACCTTTTCCCTTTCATTGCCAAACTCTTCTTTTGACTGGGGAAAGTCACCTAACCTTTCCAATCCTTTACCTTCTCAAGATGCTTTCTTTCCAAGTGCTTGATTTTCAGTATGTTCTATCTCTGCTCTGAGTTACCAGGACCCAATAAAACAGTGTCAGTCCTATAGCTCCTGTAATTCTTACTCTGCATTTCCCTGCAACAAAATCATTTGCTGGATAATCCTTTGTGCTCTGAGTGACCTACCACTTCATTCCAGTCTTGTTCCCCTCTCCTTGTCGCCACATGGAGAATGTTTTGTACTCTTTGCATATTATGAGCTGTGGCTTGTTTCCTCCTGGTAGCACATATTTTTTTCCTTCTCTAGTAGCATTTATTTTTCACTCAGTTGTTTCTGTCCTAGTTACAAATTAGATCTGTCTTTTTCTTCTTTTTTTCTTTTCCCCCCCCATTTCCTAGATATAGCACTGCTTCCTTGAATACTAATTATCTAAACAAGTCTGCGCAGTGCTCCACAGAATAAGCCACTGACCCTCATTCCCTCATTCTTTTCACTCTACACGCATTCAGCAGTAAAGTCATTTTTTGCTTCAGTCATTTAGTTATTTTTGGACACGGTCATTATTTGCTTCTCTGCAAGCTTAGTGCAAGGTGGATGGTGTAAAATGTGAAGGCACAGTTAGATTTTCTTCCAATGGACTAAGGCTTAAAATGAAATTTTCTTTTTTCAAAAGTGATCTTGATATTTTCAGTGTAACTGTTTGTGAGAAAACTTCTACACCATCAGGTCTGTTGTTCACACATAAGAATCTGAGCACAGTGGTGATTTGAACAGTATTCTTTGTCATGTTAGTTTTTTCATCGTGCTTATTGAACTGAGATACCCTTTGTTGCAGCTCTATGTTTTAATTTCTCTTTTAGACAGAGTCTGCCTGTTGCTCACTTCATTTTAGGTCAACAGCTTTAGTGTAGTTTAAGCAGGCCATGAAATCCAAATGGACACACACATGGTGAAACATTTTAAGTAGTATGATTCCCACAGTTAATGGTACACCTTGTAGTTCCTGTGTAAGCAGGAACACTTTGCTTTCTTCCCTTACCCTTGTTCCGCAGGTCAAGGAAGGCTGGGCCAAGCGTATCCAAAAAGCCAGATAACTTTGTTAATATAGTTAATAACAGCCCATGCTTTCAGTTCAAGATAAATACGCTTTTTTGATGAATCAGTTGGAAGTTACCATCCACAATTGCTTTTCTAATGTTAAGATCTTGCTGCACTCATGCTCAAGTATCTATAGATCCTGCTGAGCTGTGTGGAGGAGAATCTCAGTTCACATTCCACTATTCTTGTAACATCATTCTGTGTAGATGATGTTTTGTGTCATGCTGGAATCAGTTTGATGGAGATTTCATCACTTTATTTGCTTCTTTGTCTCATTCATAAATGTTCAAACTACTGCCTTTTGGAGGAAGTCAAATGAAGGACGACTTGTCAGTGAGCAACATTTACAATTGATGTATCTTCATAGCAAAATAAAATACAAATTGGCTTCATACTTGATGGACACTGAATGGCAAGCTATAGAAAGTATGAATGACTTGTATCAAGCTTGACTTTTTTCTGCTTTTTAGTTAATATTACAAAGCCTGATGTAATTATCTGTTTGGCACTTCTTCTTGTGAGTCATCTGTCAATTCATAAGCCAGTCAAACAATATATTACACGCTGGATCGTCTATGAGAACTTCCTGGCACAGCTCTCTGGCACAGAATTCGGTTTTTCAGGGTACTCCAGTAGAATCAGATTGTTACTAGACCAGTGTTGTTTCCTTGCTATATACTGCTGCATACTTGTCAACCTGTCAGCTGGACCTAACGTGTTTTCTGATGAGATTCACAATCCTTTTTCTTCCAGAAAACAGACAGAAACTGTACTTTGTTTGGCCTTTTTTTTATGTTAGGAAAGGTAAGTCAGGTAGCGATTTTGCAATTGTATTTGATATATCTAAATTTGTGTGAAAAACTGCCGTTTGAACTGGAGGCCATTTGTGTATGCTACTTAGTTAGCTTTGTTTCCTGTGGTTCGAGAGGCTTTGCTTATTAGGGGGCCTGATTACCTGAAGATAGCAGCAGAAAGGTGTAAATTGCAACTCTGTTGGGGCAGGAATCAATTTGACTGTATGTTTTTACTAGTAAGGAAAAGCTAGAAAAATTTGTTGAATATAAACACATGCACTGAAGCCTCCTCAGACACTTGTCTTGCTGCATGTATTATGTCCTCTTAACATAATTAAACCCTAACAAGTTAGTGCACATTCCAGCACCCTCCACGGTACTGGTGCCATGGCTAAGGTTTAGCCTGTTCCAGCGGTTAAGTTCTGTTTAGGGCTAGTGTTTTGAGAGTGTGACCTCCAGTTGAGTGGGAGTGCAGTGACTCCCGAAGATCTGTTGTACAGGGCTGGGGGCTTGGGCTTAGGCCCCAGGAACACCTGGGTTTGGGAGGCACCCGGTTGGAGCAGAGCTGCAAAGGGCCTGTCAAAGTAAAGAGCAGGCTGCAAAATGAGTCTGCCCTTATGATTATGTTCAGCTGGGCCACAGCTTGGGCTACAGTTCATCCCATGAGCAAAATTTAAGGTTTAGGTTTAGATTAGATTTAATGTTTTGAGAGACTAAACCTTGATCTCCAGTTAGACTGAGGTAGCGAAGGAGACCACCCAAGGAGTAACTGGCTCCAAAAGCATTTGTCAGATCAGAAGATTTTTATGTGGTTCAGGACTGGTTGGCTTGGGCATGCCAAGACCCTGCCATGGCCTAGGGTTAATGTTAGGGTTCGACCTGAGAGGTTTTTTTTTGCCAGATGTTTATGTTGCTTGCCTCATGGTTGTCTCGTGTTAGTGAAATAGGAGAACTCTTACAGAATTTATCTTTGTAGTCATAGCATAAGTCTTCATAACAACAATTCTGTTCATATCAGCTGACCTTCACTGAGCTGTATCATATTATGTTACTAAAGCCAATGACATTATCAGACTCCCACTAGTGGTAGGCCACCATCTGTTCAATTTTGTAGCCTGTGAAGAAAATCAAATAGTACTTCTAGTCATCTTATTTTACATTACAGTATTTACTATAGTGGGTTTTCATGGAACTATATGATTTTTGAGTACACACAAAGTGTCTTGATAATTGTCTGTTCTGAAGGGAGAAATGATCTAAGAGATTCAGTTCTGTGGTCTGATACTTTATTATTCAAAGTACAAATGCTTTTTGTATTTTAGTCATTAACTTATACCTATACACACCTAAGTACTACTTATGTGGTGACATAAATTCCGTTGTAATTCGTCTCTTCTGTTCGTCTGCTGGAACTTAGACCTGTCTCTTGCATTTCCCTTTAATTAATATAGATTTTGCATGTTGATACAGTTCATAGATTTTTATCAA
This sequence comes from Crypturellus tataupa, assembly GCA_034781795.1. Classification (NCBI taxonomy): domain Eukaryota; kingdom Metazoa; phylum Chordata; class Aves; order Tinamiformes; family Tinamidae; genus Crypturellus; species Crypturellus tataupa. The sequence goes on from JAWLRI010001095.1 coordinate 302,673, forward strand.
AGTCTTCCTACAGAAGACTGAGTTTAAATGTTTCCTTTTACCTTTTAACAGTTTTATTTCAGAGCTTGTTGGAAATGTTAACTAATAATTTTTGTTTTTTAAAACATAATTCATAGAAGTATATTTTAACAAACAATAAATGAAAGGCAAATCTATTTGCTGACTAGTTATCAGTCAGTGTTGGGGATTGGGATATATTAAATTGTTATTCCTCTTTGTTTTATGCTTACATATATAATCCCCCTTTGTCATTCAGGGTGTTTATTCAAGGGTTAGTTGCTTGTTTATAAAATGATTATAAAACACAATTTAGGACATTATTCAGATATAGGGAAAAAAATCTAGAAAATGTTTCGTGGGAAAATGAAAAATGTTTTGTCGGATTTCATACTCAACTTCTTATGAAATTAAGAAAAATCTAAGTGTAATTTGCCATCTTTAATTAATTTACATTCATCCTTTTTCTTAGCAGCCTGGAACTGAAGAAACAAGTGCAAGAAACTCATGTTAAAAAGTACACAGAATACAAACTAGGAACACTGTTTTTTTTTTTTTTTTTCTTTCTTTCTTTCTTTTTTCTTTTCTCTTTTTTAATTTAAGGAATGAAAAGGAAATGGCTAACTTTCAGTATTTTTGTTTTCCTCAAGTAAATCACAGAACCTCTGAAACCTGATTTTTTTCTATGTAAAAAAAAGACAGCTCTCAGACATATCATACAAGTAAAGCAAAGCAAAATTCAGTAGTATATGTTGGTTCTAATATGTGCTATCTATATCTGAAAATAGCATTTGAAAAACAGGCTCAGTTCTTAAGAATATGCTGAAGCATATTCATGTAAGACTTTTTTTTTTTTTTTGATCACTCTGTTTAGCAGCAATAGAGGTAAACATTTCAGGTTTAGGTTGGCATTAATGAAGATTAACACTTCATTGGTATGAATTAGGAAATTCTGATCAATCTTGAGGTCCAAGGGACTGTAGGTCTCAAGGCTGTAGGATGTCCAAGGATTAAGATGGAAAGGTTTGAAATCTCAGCGATTTTGTTCTTCTGCCACATGTCTATCAGATCTTTTTTTAAAATGACATTTGGGCTGCATCACACTGCTTTTTTCTAACACTGGAGAAATGACAGACAAAGAAGATAATATTTTGTTCCCACTGGAAGATTCTCCCTTACTGTACTAGTAGTTAGGTCAAAGAAGGCATCCTTTCTCTCTGTATGCAAAGAAACTTATGTCTTGACTTCTATGCACTGCTCAAATGAACAGGATCTGCAAGCTGTCCCAAAGCAGGCCTTTGCCTCTCTAGACGTTTATGACTTGGTTGGCCTAATATGTGGGTGAACTCGGTTACTGTGGAATTTTGCAAATCAGTGGCAATAAAATATGACTCTGTAGTCACTACTCAGTCACGTAACTGAAAGAGTGAATCAAATCCTTAATTATGTGAGCAGGAAAAAGTAGTGAGTATGATCCTGATGTTATCTCTGTATGTGAAATAAGTGAGACAAATATGCGAAGTTTTGCCTCTCTCTGATGCTACAAGTAGGGAATTTGTCAGAATAAGAATTATCTGATCTGAATTCCAAGAATGTGCTTATTCATTAGAGGCCTAACCAGTGTAACATGCATTTTTTTCCAAATAAAGATTAAGAACTATTCAAATGTACCTCATAGCAGATGATCCTTTAGCAGCAGGAAAAGACTCATAGATTAGAAATAACCTGCAAATATTTAACAATGAGGGTTACTGATATCTGGAACAGCTTATCTGGTTATGTGATAGATTGTGAATTACTTTTAGTCCTGAAACAAAGTTAGGTCTATCTTTGCCTGAAACCCATGAATTTTTCATGTCTTTTTGAACATGAAAATCACTGTGTGTTATTTATATGTAAAAATAATCTTATTTTCATCAAGTCAGATTGTGCACCATTTGCTCCCACTTATGAAGAGCAATAGCGCATCAGTAGTCATAGGAACATCTGGACACAAACCTGGGTGACCCTACGTGAACTGTTGGGTTGGAGTAGATAATGTTCACAGTCCTTTCCAAGTTCAACTGTTCTGTGATTCTGTGACTATGCTGTTTGAAATGATGCATCTAATTCTAAACAGAATTTTACTAAACTGTTTGCCAGATCCCTATGTGGGATAAAGTCTACTTAGAAGAAGGGAAATTTAAAAGTCATTTCATTATGTGGAAAAGAAAAATACCTGCTTTTGGATTGTCAGGTGTGTGTTATCCTGTGTGGTTATGAATGCTGAAGAAGATTGCCTCTATATAGAATGCATTTATTCATTTTAGCATAATATTTCAGCCTGCCTTTGACAGATTTCAGTTATAAAATCAGTCATGAATTAAATTGTCAATGATGTTGTTGAGTTTCACCTTTTGGAGAACTTTTCTACTTCGGCCTTTCACGTTTTCTTGACTCTCTGCTTTTCACTTTGTCATTTCACTGTTGTCCTAATGAGCCTTTCTTCTTGTCTGAGATGGTTATTGTGCATCTTCCTGATTTGTGTCAAAACTCAGCTGAAACCAAGTATTTTCTTCCTTTTTCATATTCTTATTTTCTTATACTGATTTGTAATGTGTGAAAAGAAATATGTGCAGGAGATTACTCCTGCCTTTTGTAAATCATGGTTATGGTCTCCTACCGTTCAGAAGATTGGGGGTACTTTGTACTCGTGCAGTTAAAACTTGTGGGTTTTTGTTTGTTTGTTTGTTCCATATTTTCTGACAAATTAAGAAGACAGAATCCTTGTGAATTCTATTTCAGGATTAGGTTTATTATGTTATCTTTGAATGTTCCTGAAAAGTTTTTTGAGATATATTTTGGATTCCCGGTCAAATATAGATCAACTGTTAAGATACACAATCCATTATTTTTATTCATTTTGCAGCACTAAATACCAGAGCCATCTCTAATGGACTTGAAAATGAGACATTTAAAGGAAAACCTATTTTTTGCTCTTTCAGCATAAATATTTCAGTTAGACACAATGATAAAATAAGGAACTGACATGAGATTCCAAATAAGTTTAAGCAATCATTTATAATCAAATATTGGAGTTTGGCTTCAGGCTTGTGGATGTCACTGAAATCTCATTAACTGCTCCTGGACTTCAGTCATGAATACGTTTTTTTCTTGAGATGATAGTGAAGATTGTTTTCTGGGATGTTATATAATCTGTCCCAGGAGGAAAGGACTTGGGGAGAAAGGAACCAGCTTTTTTCTTTCCAAGTATGAGAAGGGCTTGAGATTCCAAAATGTGAGTCTTCAAATTCCTTAAAGCTACAAATGACTAGGGTACTTAATGCTTTTTGAGTATGGTTCTAGCAATTTCAAACCTCACATTTGGAGGCGTTAAGAAGCATGTGCATCATTCCCATTTCCTATGGAAAGAGTGTCTCTCAGCTCACATCTCCCACTGGTTTAATCCACCCATCAGCTTATCTAGAGGCTGACCCCGAGCTGTGCTATTTTTTTTTAAGATGGCCTGATCCATGTTACTTTTTAATAAACTCGCATATCCAATGGCAGTACAGTGTTCTCTGAAATCTGCTTCATTGCCTGGCAAACCATTCAAACAGCCATAGCAACCTCCATGGGTGAGTCCAGACAAACAAATATTGAGTTCTATTTGAGCAAATATTGAGTGCAACAGAGATCTAGGATTATGGGAAAAGAAATTGAAAATGCAGTAGATGGTTGGCTAGAAAACTTCCTATCATAGAATCATAGAATCATAGAATGCCTAAGGTTGGAAGGGACCTCTAGAGGTCATCTAGTCCAACCCCCCTG
>JAWLRI010001095.1:306579-341316 GCA_034781795.1 Crypturellus tataupa
CCAATCCACCTCACTGTCCACTTATCCATCCCACATCTCCAGAGCTTGTCCAGGAGGATGTTGTGAGGGACGGTGTCCCTTTCTTTCCTTAAGCTTCTTAATGCTAACACATTTCTATCATCTCAACATCTGTCTATAGAGAGATAGTGTCTATCTCAGAAATTTTTCATCCAACTATGTCAATCTATGTCCCAACTGTGGCCAAGATGACCTGTCTTCTGTGCAATTATTGTTATGTTATGCACAAACAGGGTAGTTGTTAAAACATATTTGTGCAAGTTTTTGTATTGCTTTTGCCCCATTTAGGAGATTATTTTGTGGTTATACTCCTGGCTTTCCTCAGTGCCATAGCCTGCTGATTGCCATCACAGTAACTGCTGGTTTTATATTCATAGTCCACAGCAGTGCTCATGGACATCAATAGGAAACTTCCTGTTTTATTGAATTACACCCAGATTGTTCTAAAGCAGATGCACTCAATAAACCATCCTTATGAGTTAAAATGAATTTATTTGTTCATTAATTAAAAAATGTTGTAGTACCAATTAAAAGAAGTGGTTCACACTTCATGTTGTTTTCTACAAGTTATTAAATTATGTTTCCTTATGATTTTTGGAGTGAGTGAGTGAGTGAGTGAGGTGAAATGCAGCAGTGGTAAAGGAGGAGTGCTTATCTGCTATTATTTGTTTTGGTTTGAATAGTCCTCTTTGTTCCACCACGAAGATATACATTTTTGGAGTAGAACTATAAAGGGCCAAAAACTTTCCAAGTTTTTAACATCTAGCAGATTTTCACTATGTCCTCATGTAGGATTTCCTCATTTCTTGTGCAAATGTTTTTTATAAAGCTCATTGTAAAAGGACTTGAATTGTTGCTTCCATATGGCCTTGTTCTACTACATCTTTTCAAAGCAGATTTTTTTTCTCTGATTCCTGTTTTTTGTATCTTTTTTGGAAATTAACCAAGTGACTACAGCCTAATCTGATGAAAACTGTCCTCTACTTTTTTTTTTCTTTTTTCTTCCTTTTTTTTTCTAATTCCATTTTTTCCAATTCCAATTAATTTCATTTTTTTTTTTAATTCCAATTGCTTATCCTTTGGAAGCTCATCAGCTTCCAGATGGCAGGTTCCCTCATTTGTCTCATTTCACGTCATTAATTAAATAACCTAAAAATATTTAACACTTTTTTATTTTTTAATGAACAGTTGGTGAGTCGCAAACATTTCTACATTTTCTACGTTCATAAGAAACTCCAGGAATGGACAACACTTTTGCTATTACAGTTTGTAGGGTGTAATTTTATTCCATTTGAAATCCATTAGAATTTGCCATTGACTTCCCCAGCTTAGAGATCAGGATGTAAACAGCGGTCTTTCAATAAACTACCAAGCAGGTGAGACCTGGTCTACACTGAAGCAGATTGTAGGCAGCAGGACGTGATGGTGAGTTACTCTGAAGGCAGCCTTGGCCTGGGATCCCCTCATACCCTAAAAGATCAACCCTCAGGATGGTCCTTAAGAGTCATTGAATGGATGAGTAAGTCAATTTGAATGTCAAAGTTATTGGGTGAAGATTTGCCCATGGAAATTATTCCAGGAGTCAATTCTAAGATGCCAGTTACAGACCACAGAGTCACAGGCTTAGTTTGATTTAAATGGTTGATTCTTTAGAGCATTAAAGGTAATTTGCTGAAATCAAGGTTACTTTACTTATGGAAACTTGATTAATTGCTACAAGGGTCTTCTTTTCTTGAAACATATTAATTCTAGCAGAGTTAACCTAAGTACCAAAGCCTTGACAAATATCAAGCAATGGGGCTGTTACATTGAAAGAAACATCATTTCCACCGAGTGTTACTGTCCCATTTTGTGTAATCGTTCTTGACTGGCCCAGGAGTATATTAGTCAAATAAAATGTAATGCAATCAAATGTCCAGGAATACATTGTGCATTGCTTGCAGAAATGAAAAGCATAAATATAACATGGGCAAGAAAGAAGTGAAGTTGACTTGGATTGGAACTTAGGGAAATAGCATGGATCTGCTCCCCTTGTCGTTTAAACAATATGGAAAAGCAATTTGTAAAGGATAAAAATGCTACATGTACTTATCTGAAATTGCAAAATAGAGCTCTGCTGGGTTCTGAAGTTCACATGAAGTTTAGAGTGTTCTTTTTCATCTACTGCTTATATTTAATCTTTGCCTTTCCCAAGGGACTAGGTGATTCAGGGAGGTAGCAATGAGATCTGTCATTTTTCATTTTTTGGTGACACACATAAAGAAGTCTTAAACTGTGTTTCAGTACTGGAATGATGTTCAAAAGAAGGAATATTTAAGCAAACAAATCCTTTATGAATATTAAATATTAATATTTTCCTTGGTGTTTGCTAGTAGTGGTAAAGTGGTAGGTTAATACTCTTCTCTGCAAGTCTGTCACAATGTTCCTGCCATGCATGACATCACATTTCAGCAAGAGATTGCCTGCAACATTAGTTTCAGAAATGCCAGTCATAATTATCAGCTTAAACAAACACATTTCACGTGTTTGTATGGACAGGTGCTTCTTAACTTGTTAACTTTTCAACTGTTCGGCTGGACATAATGGGCATTGTTTAGTTTCCTTGTTACTCACCATTTTAATTGTAAGAAGGGGCTAAGATTTTCAGATGAGAAGTGAACAGAGTATTTTCAGAAGAGTATGTACACTTGTGATAATATAAACATATGCTCACTATATCCTCTAACATAAATAGCTATATTGAGTAAATATACAAAAGTATGTAGGTTTACAGATGGAAAGCAAGTCGCTAATGAACTTCAGATGTTTAGGTGTATTTAGTATTCTCCCTAAGCATCTATTTGAATCTTATAGCACCTAAATACCATCTAAAATTTAGCCCTATGTTCATTTGACGCCCAGAAGAAGTTAACACGAGAACTGCTTTATACTATAGTGGTTATTTACTATGACAATTTGTATCTGTGTTTCTGTTGTGACACTGTGCCTCCTTCGTACGGATTTGGAGAGCTCCAAGACGTTTTGGCAAGGGAGCTGCTGTCAATGTGCCATGGACAGACCTTTGCAATTTAGAGCTCTCTAAAGTACCAGCTCAAGGGTCTTAAGGCTTGAAACTCCTCCTGCAAAAATGATAAAATTCAAGAGAAAATTCTGGTCACAGACAGTGGTCACTCAGAAAGAAGCAAGTACAGGCACTATGTGTCATTATGCAATCTTCATATACAGGAAAACCTATTGATTTTAAAGGGAGCTGCAGTGTTGCAGATATACAGGCTAGAGATTGGTATTGCCTGTAGCTCCCGTTCCTTCTATTAAGATATTTAAGATAGTCACCTTATAGCAACCATGTAACATTTTCAGATTACATCTAAGAAAGGCTTTCTGTATACATATATAGTTTATTATATGGTTCACAATATACACTAAAAATGCTAAACTGTAATTAACTTTATTAAAGATGTTTTCATCAAGTTAGGCATTTTTTGAATAACTAGAGGTGGTGACAAGGTTCAGAAATCCATACCCTGAATCATCTGAAATACTTACTGATGAATTTTTTTTTCATTATACAAAAATATGTTGGCATGAATGACATATTCCCACAATCATGAGTTTTCAAAATGTATTATGTCAACTAGAAGGAATTTTTTGGTAAATATAATATTTTTTGCTACATAAAAATCTATGACACAAAGAAAAATAATATTTCCTCCTCTGTGCTTTAGAGTAAGGCTGCAAGTCCTCTGTTAATCCCTATTGTTAAGTGTCTTTTATGTGAGGAAAGACTTCTTCAAACAGACATCTCAGAAATAGCTGTTCTGTTTCCATCCTAAATGGACTGTTTTCATCCCTTTTACTGTGATTTTGTTTTTTTTTTTCTCCTTCATTTAGGTTTTCACACTATACTCATTGCTGTGGAATCTTTCCTTTGAATTTCTTCATTTCTCTCCAGGCTGCCTCCTGTCTTTGTGCTTGATTCCCTATGAACCACCTCTTCAGCTAAAGGAGTTGACTTTGTTAGGTAAACATACCCATGCACATGCCACGCCACACCTGCTTGGAAATGGCATGCTACCTTTCTCATTTCCAATGAGTTACAATAGTAACTCATCCATGAAAAAGTGTGCAGAAGGGTGGAGGGAGAATTTATGGCACAGAAACAACTCCAAACTAGACCCTGGGATAAATATTTATGGAACCTACTAAAAGCAAAATATCTTAGCCCACTTATTTCGCTCAAGAGTTCCGACTATAGAAGTGCGCTCTTTTCCTGCTGGGCAGTAGCTTCCCCTCTTTGAGAAGGTCAAGCATATGGTCTAGAGCAAAAGTGCTAGAGTTCAGTGCCAAGTAACTGATCTTTCAAGACTCAAGCACACGTAAGCCAAAGGTGGTTTCTGAGAAGTTTCTGAGAAGTTTCTGAGAAACTTTATTTATGAAGAAGAGTAGTCATGTGTGCCAGTTTAAATGTTTACTATCCTTCACTTCAAATGCTGAGACATTTCGTCAATTCACATGTTCCCCAGTGAACAACAAAGTCAGAGAAGGAAAAAAATGATAACTAGGTAGGAAAATAAGCTTGAGACTTTAGATTTCCTAGAGCCTGGTGAAAGTGTTTGAGCCTTTCAGAGGCTAAAAAGTGCCACAGAATTTAAATGACTAACCTGAGTAAAACTAAAACAAACATAGTGACTTCTTTTTTTAAGTAATGTCGCCAAGTTTGTACATCTGTAAAGCTGGTATTATGTGGCACAAGCTATAATCCAGATCTCCAAACAGCATTATACACAGCAGGATATCCAAAATATTAGAATATTGATTAATTAAGACCCATTTACTACCATGCAGAGCTCAGATGTTTCACATACTGAATCACTTCAGTAGAACAAACAGTCCCTTTTCAGTGTGCTTCACCTTGCTTTCCACTAAGCTATTACACTCATTTTGAAAAAAATAAACATTTTCATAAAGCTGCTATTCTACTTCAGATTCTCTTTGTTTTTGTTTTTGTTTTTTTAAAGTCCTCCAAGTTGGTTTTTACCTATTTCCACACAAATTTCTGTAGTTTCTAAGTGCATTTTTCATTAATCTCTCTTTAACACATACATTTCTATGCATGTATGTGCCCTTACACCTCCTGAAATGAAGGTAAGTTGACAAAGATAGAGGTAGAAAAAAGATGAAAGGCAGATAGTTTCTCATTAAAAGAAAATCTGCTACTACCTGAACTATTAATTGTATCCTGTTGCACTGTTATAAATGTGCACTGACTTATTGGTTAGTACAGTAGCAATACCTATGGAGATTCCTATGAAAAACTTCCATCTTCCAGTACAGATTAGGGGTCGACCTGCTGGAAAGCAGCTCTGTGGAGAGGGATTTGGGAGTCCTGGTTGCCAACAGGTTACCCATGAGGCAGCAATGTGCCCTCGTGACCAAGAAGGCCAATGGGCTCCTGGCTGCATCAGGAGCAGCGTTGCCTGCAGGTTGAGGGAGGTGATCTTCCCCCTCTCAGCTCTGGTGAGGCCACCCCTGGAGTATTGGGGTAGTTCTGGGCTCCCCAGTACAAGAGGGACCTGGAGCTTCTAGAAAGGGTCCAGCGTAGAGCCACAAAGACCATTAAGGGCCTGGAGCATCTATCATCTGGGGAAAGACTAAGCAAGCTGGGCCTGTTTAGTCTGAGAAAAGAAGATTGATCAACATGTCCAAGTACTCTAGGGCAGAAGGTAGGGAGGATGGGGCCAAAATCTTCTCCAAGGTGGCCAGTGATAGGACAAGGGGTAATGGGTGTAAGCTGAAATATAAGATGTTTAATCTCCACATGAGGAAGCACTTCTTTCCTGTGAGGATGCCCTGGCACAGGCTGCCCAGAGAGGCTGTGGAGTCTCCTTCTCTGGAGATCTTCTAAACCCACCTGGAGCCACCCTGTGCCACGTGCTGGGTGTCCCTGCTTGAGCAGGGGGATTGGACTAGATGGTCTCTAGAGGGACCTTCCAACCTTACTCATTCTATGATTCTGTCATGTTACGTAGGTGCCATGATTAGAATTGACTTATACTAGTCAACTTCTGGCTAAAAAGCCTTGATGTACACATGCTTTTAAGGATAACTGTTTTGAAATGTTATGGGTGCTGAGTTTTTTTCATCTCTGGTGAAGTTTGATTTGGACTGGTGAAGTTTGGAGTTGGTGAAGTTTGGATTTTGGATAGATTTCTTATCTATACTCAGATTAAAAAGATTGACTGCATGTAGAAGTAGCATCAGCTTCATAATTCTGTCCATGTCCTTCATGCCATTAAAAGTCTCAGAGTAATTTGTTCAGCACCTAGCTCCATCTGTATCCTTCTCCTCTTCTGCCTCAAAGCCTTTGTGAATCTCATACATGCACTCCCATTTGTGCAGGCCAGGAAGGGCAGGAGATCCCAGTGCCTGTGTGACGTGTTTTCACAGAGGAAGGTACCAGTTTCAACCTGCTCGTTACTTTCTGCACAATATTAATGCAGCTGACTTTATTGAAATATGTTTTTTTTTTCTTTTCTCACATATTACCTTACACAAGAAGAATGGAAGTTATCCTTCAAAGGGAAGATAGTCTAGACCTGTAACTTGTTTATTTAACTCACTGAATTGTGTTGGATTAAAAATAAAGGTAGATACCTAGTGAAGAAAAATATCTAGTTTTCATCTGGAGACATCAACAAATGAAAATCAATGCTTCCTTTCATATCTTGTTCCAATAGTACATTATCTCCATTCTTACAAACTATTCCTACAAACTATTTTTAACTCCAAAAAAAGAAAAAACAAGATTATGTAGTGTTTAAACACTCTTTGATTCTGGATTCTTTTTGTATATCAAGGTGCTACTGTATTGCCTTAGTATCCATAGAAAAATAAAACCAGAACACCTAATCGTGAAAGAAACTGAAACTATACAAGCAGTAAAACAATAAAAAATAAATAACAATTAAATAAATAAGAGAAAGGCTGTCACCTATCCATGATGACACACTGACACATGCTTTCCTGACCTCAAGAACTAATTAGATGAATTTTTTAACCTAAGAATGAAGTTTCACACTCTTAAAATACTCTGAATACTTTGGAGGATAGAAATCCATTTGGTCTCAAAAAAAATATTCACTGGGAGTGAAAGTGCCCATGTATCTTTTCATTCTGAAAGCAACATGTGAAACTCTCAGATGTTGACTGGAAGTCTTTTTATTATTTTTTCCACATAACACGTCCACTAACAAAAACAAGCCAAAACATTCAAATCAAAAAAAGATATTTTTCTTGGTGTATTAAGAAAGTATAGAGGAAAAAAAAAGAAAAAAGAAAAAAAAAGGCTATTAGTATTATTTCTGATTTTGGGTATGTCTAATATTTTGAGATGTTACAAAGATGAGAAGTGCACCAAAATTGTAAAGATTGCTTTCTACTTCTTAAGGATACATAGGCTTTTGAGTTATCAGTGTCATACTTTTTGTTATATGTTCTTTGAGATTTACACATACATGTCAAATTAAATAATGCCTTTCTCCATGAAGCTAGAATAGGAACTTACATCACAGTTTGTATCTTTAATATATCAAATTCCAAATGATATGTATGAGATAAGAAGCGTCTCTATGCCCACATTACAAAGTGGAAACTGCAGCACAGAGGTATTTTTGTTTATAGTTAAGGTCCTAATGATGCAGTGATGTGTAATGAGATGTTCAGAAATGTCTGAGTTCCTAACATCACTTGGTCTAAATGCTTTGCTGAAAATCCCATTTTCAGTGAGAGGAACTGAGCCATTATCTTGAATGAGTTGCCTGGGCAGTCTGACTGTTGGATCAACTGTTTTCTCTCAGGCGTGGAAAAAAAGCAATAGCCAGACAGTGAAGGGCAGCAAAGTGACAAATTTTGTTTATGTAGCTCAGGCTGTAGCAGTAATGTTTATTCAAGTGAGGTAATTTTGAGGAAGTTTTTAAGAAAATACCATATTGTAAATGAAACTGGGGTTTGTCCACTGTTGTTGTTTTGTATGATGTTTTGATTGTTTCTGTTAATGTGGAGGGAGCAGGAGCATCCAAAATCTCTTCTTTCCAGCTACCGCCATAAGTATGGAGGATGTATTCACAAATAGCTTTATTTTATGGGAAATGTTCTTTCCGCTTTGCAACTGCTAAATAAACTTCTGTGAAGAGAGAAAGGAAAGTGAATCTGGAGATACTATTTTCTCTTCATGCACCATGAAAGAGGTGTCCAGCTGTAGAAACACTGAAATAATCAGAGTAATATCTATATATCAGCATAAGTGACCCATCTACACGTAAAAAGTGTGCAGAAACTCTCATAGGTGTGTTTCTTGCTATGTATTTCACCTCACACAGAAAACTTGTCATTTTCTGCTGGGACTCTTAACTCTGTAAGGATAATTCTGCCATGAAGTTTGTGTAGGTGGTCCTTCTACACCTCAAATCTTCCCCACACAACTAAGCCTAACACAGTACGGGGTCCTCGTAAAGTGTCTCCTGTTAAACCAAACAGATACTGTGGTTCAGCAGAAGAGCAGGGGCAGTGATGTGTGCTCAGCTATAGATACATTTCTTGCTTTCATTATTGAACCTTTAGGTTTTGTAAGTAGACTTCATACAAATCTGTATAAAAGTGTGTTTCAAATTCATTATGCAGTATGGCAAGGAATATATATTGGATAGGGAGAAAAAAAATGCACAGAAGAACTAACAGCACCCTCCAGCAAAAACCATTTCAAATATTTAAGCCCCCATATTGCAGGAGGCTACGTTTCAGTTTCTATTATTATTCAAGAAGTATCAGTCATAGGCTGTTTGCACTTATATCCCTTTAACCCCTATTCAGATAGGGTCATATAGCTGTGAGGGTAAAAGATGCCCTTTGTGTTAGCTTCCCTCAGTGGAAGATTTTCCATTTGCTTCTAAATTTAGTAATGTTAAGTGCAGATAGCCTATGACTGATACTTCTTGAATTTCTTTTCTGAGGTACAAAAGACAAGTCTGCGAGGTGTGAAGCTGGCTTGAATGTTGGAACAAAATAATAATTAAAAAAGAGAATAGAGTGAAAAGAAAACAAAAAATCCCTAACCAGAGCTTACAGTGTCATCTGCAGCCCAAGATACAGCCTGAACCACGGTCTCTGCAGGAACCTCTATTTTAGTATCATTGAGTGCTGTTGCTGCTCTTACCCGCTGAGCCTCTTAACAAGCAGAAGCTGTTAGCTGAACTAATGAGCTCGGGAAGGTGCAATGAAATCCATACTTCAGTAAAGCTTCTGCTGTGATTCTAGGTCTTTTCAATGCTCTGTGGCCAGAAATGCAGCAATGTGCTGCCTTGGAAATACAGCAAACACTTGCTGATGAAACCGCCAATTCACCCCCATTTGCTACCACTAATGTTATGGCTTTGGCTGAAGGTTTTTGTTGAAATGACAAAAAAGGAGGTTTGTTTGGGGTTTTTTGTTTGTTTGTTTATTTGTTTCTAACACTCCTTCAAATCTAGGTAGATAGTCCTGAAATTAGGGAAATCAAATATTTCAGTAGCCCAACACCCACCCAACACATAATACTTCCCAAACAATTAATACCTGTAATAAATAAAAGATTAATCCTAAAAACTGTCCTAAAATTTAAAGATATTTTTATAAATATGGATGAAGATAGTGTATTGTCAGCTTCAACACAGTGTATTAAGCAATAACTGGACCGTCCACAGTCATCTTATTAGGATGCTCTCTATGCGTTTTACATACCCAGAAATGCTTACCGGTTTACACTGTTCCCTTCTTTTTCTTCCTTTATTGATATTAGTTCAGTTGTTTTAAAAGCAGTTTTACTTAGTATGTTCTTAAAACTTTCTCATTAAATGAGGGAGAGCTAACGGTATATGTACTCCTTGGCATACCCGTTAGGTTAACTGTCTCAGTGATAATAACCTTAAAAGGCATTTTGACTTGCGAAGCCACTAGAAGACACCCTAAAGAATTAAGCTATTGCATACACCACATGACTTTCAACACCCAGACATGCACTAAAAAAAAAAAAAAAAAAAAAATTCCCAGATCCCTTTGTATTTATTAATCTAAGCAAGATATTAGCAGGATATCATATGAACACTTATCGGAGAGATTTTTATGACCTGTATAATCAATTGACATTGTCATAATGAGTGTCAGGGTGTTTGATGTATTTATTAAAACATTTGTTCCTCGAAGTATCAGACTATGAGAGCAACTCAGTTTTTTTATAACTTCTCTGATGGCTGCAAAAGAAACTTTTGAAAATGTGTGCCATGGAGGTTCAAAAATGGGAAGGAATATATAAAAGAGTCTCAAAGTTTTGTATTGTTTTTAGTGCCTGACTCAGGACTTTTTATTGTTTAAAATTGTAAAGACAGTATTAATGTCTCCACATGATTATTGATGAAATTTATTGTAAGGATAAAACATAATGCAGAAATGAGTATTTATTGTACTTGAAGTATTATCTTTTTCCATGATCTTTATGTAATTCTGACATACCATAGCAATGTGTAAATCAATATGCAAGAATCTGAAGTATGTACTTTATTTTTCCACAAAAAATTATGATTTCTAGTGAAACACAATATTTTTTTAGAATTTCTACTGCTTTTAGGCACCAAAAATGCCCCTTGGAAACTGGAAGAAAACTTCGTGGTTATTTAAATACCATGTAGTGGTTGACTTACTGACTTATTATATTGGAATGAATTATAGTCAACCTGGACCATTTACAGGCTTGTCAGGCTCACTGCCCACAAACACATGAAACAACAGCAGGTATCCCCTTCTATTTCCAAGATCCTAGAGCAGTCTTAAAGTCAGGAATATCCGTTCTGAGTTTCCTTTTATCACATCAGATCTTTAAATGATGGGACACTGACTGCTAATTAGTAAAATGAAAGTACTGAATTTCAGTAAGTGTTTTCTACATGTCTGATAAACTGCCATTAAAATGTGAGTTTCAACTACACAATTTCTAGAGACAGCTTATATAGTTGTTTTTTGCATTCATTTTTCAAATTTTATTTTGATACAAAACTGAAGTGGAAGTCACAGTCATCATTTAAATATTTGTCATTTTTTTAAGTTTCCATGAGGTAGTACTACTACATGCTATTCACACTTAGATAATAGGCCTCATGATCATGCCAAACTTCTGCAAGGAGTTAACTGACATCATCATAATGGTCTATCAAAAATGTTAAACATTAAAATAACTGTTTACTTACTGACACGGTCTCTAATGTGCTCCTGAGCTCCTCTGACATTCAGATTCCTTTCCCTGACACAGCCCAAGCAATTGGGTTTCCACTGAAGTTGAGAGTTAAGGGACAGACTCTGCCAGTCCTGTAATGGTCACTACGTAAATGTCAGTTTGGTCTTTGCCATATCTCTGAATAATTTAATAGTTATAGTCAGAACTGTAAAATCTGGTGCATTTTGATGTCTTTGGCTTATGCAAATCTAGAATAATTCTGACCCCATACGCAGTGTTTATTTTATGAAACACCAATTCCTGTATTCCAAACTTTCCAGCCAACTTAAGATGATATTTCTCCCGCATTTCAACTACACCATTAACACAAGTCATGAGAAGATGTGACATACAGTCTCTTTTTTGGGGCCACACCTTGACATGATTTCACAGTTCTGCCTGCAAATAACCCTTGCAATATACATAGTGCTCTCTCTCTCTGCTACATGTGTAATATTGGCTCAAGTACCTTTTTTTTTTTCCAGTGGCAGTCTGCGTCGTGCCCATGGACACTGATCTGTCTGCTTTTGGTCGTCACACTGGAGATCAAGATGAATTCATCCTGGAGGAGCTGTGTGATCACAAGCTCAGTGGTTACACGTATCGAGTGCTCTTCTGCTCAGATTCGCGTGTAAAGCTGCTTGCAGCATTTTAGATACCTTATACTGGACTTCTTTCCTGCCACGGCATTTTGCTGCATGGCTGGAATTTTCATAGTCTGATGTCATAGGCAATCTTTATTCTCTCTGCAGCAAACAGGGTAAGAAAATCACTGGTAAACATTTATGCTAATGTTGCGCTAAGGTGATGGGTTACCAGATTGTTTCTGCTGCATTAGGATGCCCTTTTCACTGCTGCTTTCTGAGCAGGTCATACCAGCTGATGTAACCGCTAGTGTTAAGTTTTTTTTGCTGTTCTTTTTTTTGTTGGTGGTGGGTTTTTTTGTGAGTGTGTGTGTGAGTGAGAGCAGGTGATTTGGGGTCAGATCTGGATAACAGTAAATTATGTATAGGGCTTTTACTACTATAATGCCCTAATTTCCTGATATTAGTTTTTATTCAGTCTTTTTTTATTACTATTCTTGCAGTGTGGCAAAGTAAAACAATTCTTTTACACAGTGATTTCACTCTTCACCAGTTTCTTAAAGTGGAAGCTCCAGAGTAATAGTCATGAAAATAGCCAGAGCAGGCTGTGCAGTGTTTTCTTCCTTTGAGATGAGTTTTGCCTCTCAGTAGTGGCACAATTCATCGCAGTAAGTGCTTGCCAGCAGTAGATGAGCCCTGCATTGTGGATGTTCCCTGCGTGCATTCTAGACTGTTTGAGTAACAAGACCTGTCACCAAATCATTGGGTTTTATTATGTGTTTGGATTGATCCAAGGAAGCGGAAGAATTCCAACGTATTGATGTGACAGGAAATGCATAGAGTTTATTCACTGCCTTTGTACTGGGGAAACAATTTTTCCTTTTGAAACAAATTACTGGCTTCTATATAAAGTATAATATGAATGAAAGGTAAATGCAAATGCTTTGCTTTAGTATCACAGAATCACAGAATGGTTGAGGTTGGCAGGTCCCTCTAGAGATCATCTAGTCCAACCCCCTGCTCCAGCAGGGACACCCAGAGCACGGGGCACAGGGTGGCATCCAGGCGGGTTGGAAGATCTCCAGAGAAGGAGACTCCACAGCCTCTATGGGCAGCCTGTGCCAGGGCTCTGGCACCCTCACAGGAAAGAAGTTCTTCCTCATATGGAGATTAAACTTCCTATGTTTCAATTTACACCCATTACCCCTTGTCCTGTCACCAGCCACCATGGAGAAGAGCATCCCCCATCCTCCCTACATTCTCCCCTCAGGTACTTGAACTTGATGATCAAATCTCCTCTCAATCTTCTCCAAACTAAACAGGCCCAGCTCGCTCAGTCTTTCCTCATAAGATAGATGCTCCAGTCCCTTAATCATCTTCGTGGCCCTATACTGGACCCTCTCCAGAAGCTCCACGTCCCTCTTGTCCTGGGGAGCCCAGAACTGCCCCCAATACTCCAGGTGCGGCCTCACCAGAGCTGAGAAGGGGAAGATCACCTCACTCACCCTGCTGGCAATGCTCCTCCTGACACAGGCCAGGATCCCATTGGCCTTCTTGGCCACGAGGGCATGTTGCTGATTCATATAATATCATATAGTCTTGACATGCAAGGCACCAAGTTTGTAGCATATCGTGACATGGTGTTACTTAAGCAGTTCTGGGATTGTGTGGCATCTGCAAGTTGCTGGGATAGGGCACTGCCGAATAGAGCTGTCTGGGAAAAAAAAAAAAAAACACACACATGCACACATTTACCATGATCCTATTTGTGTGTACTCAGCTGAGCTTGCATAGGCATGATGTTTGCCATGGTGTGTTTTATGTCCCCATCCAAAGGGAGGAGGAAGAAATAATAGGAATACAAAATATAGAAATGGGAATTTGGAAGGAATCGCACTATGGAATAGTATAATAGGATTATACTAAGGCCTCATTGTGTCAAAACTTTGTTGGTCTGTCATATCAATGTGGAAAAGATGATTTTTAAGTCATGTCCTGTTGTACCAAAACTGGGACAAATGTTGTCCTATTTTAATGAAATAACTTTTTTCATCATTCAAAAAGTATTTTTCCCATAACTGCAAATCATTTCTTTGACACGTATTCTAAGCCCCTTGGCTTTTGCTCAAGTATTTACCAAAATACACTAAACACGATTGTTGAAGTTAAATGTAAATTTTTAAAGGGAAAAGCAAATCAAATATAAATTAAACACTGTTATAAAGGTATTCTTCAGCTTCAAATGTTGTTAATAATCCTTGTTTTATACGATCTTACAATTCATAATAGTCTTATTGTAAGACTATTGCTTAACTCCACACAGCGACTCTGAAATTAAAACTTGCTAACTTTAAATAAAGATTTGGTGTAGGATAACTCATTAAGGAAGCACTTTATGAATATTTTGTGCTGTTAAGTTGCCAAAAATACTTTGCTTTAAATAATATTAATAGTAGCACAAAATTATTTGGTTTTATTCCAAGCCTCTGAGAAAATCATTGATAGATTATTCATGATAAAGGCAAGGAGCTCAAAGTCCAGAGGACAAATACAGGTTTGCCATCTGACGGCTTTTACCATTTTTCGGCTTTCTACTGAGAAGAAAATGCTTTGCTCACATATACGTAGTATATACTTTGGTTTATTTAAAGATTTATATTAAGATCACAGGTTAATATGCTCTTTAAGGTTGGGTTTGGTTTTTTTTCTTTCTTCAAAAGCCATTTAGACATGGTCCTGGCAACCTGCTCTAAGTGACCCTGCTTGAGTGGGCAATTGGACTAGATGATCTCCCTAAGTCCCTTCCAACCTCAACCATTCTGGGTTTCTGTGAAAAGAAGGAGGTGCAGAAGCGCTGGGAGTGGGCTAACACTGGCTTCCAATATGGGTGATGGGCTAGAAAGTGTGCAAGGGAAATGGGCAAGGAAGGCTAAAGGAAGTGTCAGTTTTATAAATTGCATAAGCAAAGGGGAACTTAACAGGAAGAGGCTGAGCAGCCTCGGATCCAACACAGCTGCCTGGGGAGTGTCTACCCAAAGGAAAGCTCTGTCAGGACTGTGAGAATAAGATTAATATTGACATTTTTCTATGAATAGAAAAGGAAGCAGGTGGTTCTAATTGTTTCATATAATGCATTCAAAACATATGCTCGATAACCATGGAGAACACAGAGTGTTTACAGAATAATAAGCAGAACAATTAGAATAACAGATCATTTTGTGTCCCTGGAACTGCTCCTGTTTCATCCATATCCCCTTTCCATAGCTCTGCTGTTTTTTTCCTCTATTAAAGCTTTTTTAGACCGTTGCTCTTCTGGTATTTGGGCTGATTTTAAATTCCTCATCAAGCTATTTTATTTCTATTGACAATACATGTTGCATATCCCCCTGTCTGATCCACAGATAATGAAGCCCTGCTGAATTCCTGGGTTTCAGATGGATCCTACACCATTTTCCTCTCAACCACCCATCTCCAATCTGCCTTTGAAGAATCGTAGGGCAAAAGGCTCTGAAACTGTCAGGGTGACAGCAGCAATCGTACCCTTCCCTGTTCCTGTCACTTCTGCTATTTACCTTCTCTCCTCTGTCTTGGATTGTGCCCAAACCAGTGTGGAAGAGCTTGGAATATATGTTAATGGAGATCTCAAGAAGTTCAACTTTCATGCCAGCTGGATGACCACAAGTTAGGTGTGAAGATAAATTAAATTTTAAAAAGGCTGTATTGATCTTTGGTATAGTTTTGGCAAATGACTTCTTCAAGTTACTGGTAAGAGAAGTGTCATGTGAATTCATGTATTCAATTGATTAATTCACCTGGATAATTCTGAATAATGTGGTTATTTCTGGAATTTGAGACTTTTGAGACTTGGATTTTTAAATTGAGACTATGGCTTGAAATACTGAGGAACAGATCAAAAATTTGTTAAGAAATGGCACAGAACCTTTCCAGATATATTGTACCTGACAGCAACATGAAGTCTATGAATTTCACAATCCTAGCTATATTTATCTGGAACATTATTCTTGATCTAAAAGACAGAAATATGCTGTATACATGTGCATTAAGCATAGCTGCTTACTATATACCATACAGAGCAGCACTGTGCAGCAGTACTGTGCATGTGAGTGTCTGTATGTATGACTGTATATTTATGTGTGTGTGTTTGTGCATGCAAAAGTAAAACATATCCAGCCACCATTCCCATGCCTCTAGGTCTGTATAACAATTAAATCCATATGCACCCTGTTATTTACTTTTCAGTTTATTCTTCATACATCAAAAACTACATTAGCTTGTGAGAGTAAAAGCATGTTGTACTGTATCCTTTATATTTAACTGTGTTGAGTATATTAATTTTTTTCCAAGTCCTTCAACTGACATGCACAGAATTGGCTTTGCTATAGCAGAACTATAACTGTAATCCACAGTTCTAAAGACTTTTCACATAGTCTGGAAAATCAGAATTAATAACAAATGGCCTGGTTTTATTATTTGTCTATACCAGTCTTTAAGCCCCTTGAGGAGGGAACTGCAGTAAGAAACCAGACTGCAGTAGCTTGAGTTACAAGAGCTTGAGTTACAGTCCATGCGTTAATGCTACAACAAAGTTGAAACATGAAATCTTTTACTTTTTTCAGCTTCCCAAAGGAGGAGGCACTCTTAAAATTCATCTCTTCTTTGGAGATACTATGAGATATTGGTGTGAATTTGGTCAATGCACTAAATTTGGATAAATTGTATCCACAGAGTTGCTAGACAGGAACATGCCTGACTAGGGGCCATATAATCATACATTCAAACAGTTCTACGTATACCTCAAATAATATGAATTTCGGCAAAGTATGGTTCAGCAATTGGAGCTTTCAGAAGTTCGGAAATGAAGATTTTTCACAGATTAGTTTAGAAAGATAATTCATGTAACATGAGTATTTTAATACAGACAAACATGACAAACTTTTCTCTAATGCCATTAACATAAAGTTAAATAAGTTATGGGAGTATTTCATTATTCTCAAACTAAATATTGCAAAAAGTTATGAAAATATGTTTTAACTGGATAGGAATACACTTTTTACTACTAAAGAACTATATTTATAATTGCCCTTGACCTTATGTAATATAAAGGAAGTATTTCATTGAGCTATGCAGATTTAGTATGCAATTTCGTATTATATCAACAGTAAGGACACACTTAAGCATTTTAATGATGTTACTTATTCTGAGCAGAGCTAAGGGTCTTTGAGTGACTTAGTTTTTACATTCCCATACCTTAGTGTGATATTATTTGCTGTGCTATTTTTGAGTTTTCCAAGAATATCACTATTGCAGTTTAAAATCATTTATTAAAATACTACTGCACGAGTTTCACAGTAGAGAAATGAATAATCATATTGCCAGACTTGACTCCTGTGAAGTGTATGTTACATCTGGGATTCTTACTTTTTTAATTAATAGACTTTTCAGATAGGAGAAGTAACCAAGAAATCTAGAGAGAATGGAACAAGTTTATATTTGCAGTAGCATGAAGTTGTGCATGAATTTGACTCTGTGCATCTATTGTCCCTATGGAGTGAATATTTATAATTGTCAAGATGGTTGATGTTGAAATAATTATTCTTTCTTTGGTGCAATGTCAAAGAGAAGCCACAAAATAATAGCATGTGACAAACACACTGGAAATGCCTCTGTTTATAAAAATTTCCATAAGTAATCACAGCAGTGCAGACACTCACTGAGTAATGTTTCTAGTTTGGAAGGTAAGACATTTTCCTTCAGTGTTCACTATATGTTTGACAATAAACAATGATGTGACCTTTATTGTGGCATTTTTAGATATTCACATAATAATTTCCAATTTATTTACACCAAAAGAAAGGAAGCTGCACACTAAACTGTTCCATCAGGCATTTTATTGAGCTTTGTTTGGTAGGATGTACTAAGTGACAGTTACCTCTCAAGATTTTGATCAGAATAGCTTTACTCTTATGCAAATATATGTTCATAGATTTTTGCTCTTCATTCCATAAAATCTAGGACACACTAAGTGCCTTTTCATTTGAAATTTTCAGCAGACTTTCATTTTCAATTTAAAACATAAGCAAGTGCCAGTTGTTCATTGCACAGTCTTCACATAAATATTTCATTCACCAATGAAACTGTAATTTGGTTGATGAGACCAAATAAGCAGAATACAGCCTCCATCCTGATCTCTCTGATTTTGAAATTGGTGAGTAAAACACTTACAATTCTGCTTTGTTTGTAATGTTATAATTACCTTGCAATCCCCTTTTTTTTCTGGATTTTACTCGGGCTTTTTTTTTCCCTGGATGATTACTCTTGTAAGTAAAAAGAATTACTTATCTCAGTCAGGGCTTGTGCATCTTATTAGTTCTCCAGGCTCACTATTTCTTTCTAGCGTGCATACAAACAGCAAGACAATATTGACTGTGCATGAAGAAGCCCTCCAAGCAAAGCGCATTTGATGCACCAATTTACTTGCAGGCAGGGGGGAAAGAAAAATAAGTGGAGTCAGGTAGTTTGATTAGATTCTTGAACCACAGAATGAAAGTATATTTTCTTGCTGTTGAAAAACAGCAAACTGGTCCAGCTGCAGAAGGCAAATGTATCTTGCATGGGATGCTCTGTGTAGGAAAGAATGACTGTAGGAATTTCAGCTTCCAGGCCAGGACTGGTACTGCTAGGTAGAATCAAGACTGCTTCAGTCTTAGGCTTCCCTGCTTTCTGCTTCTGCTGGATTTATGTGATGGTTATAGAAACTGCCATTTCCCTCTCTATCTTTATACCCCTTTTCGTCACTGATATTGGTGGGTGTGAAATATCTCGCCATAGAAAGTGGACGTGCAATTGTAAACTCTGTTACCCTTTTGCTATATAGAATAAGGACAAAAGGACCATTTTACTAAGAACTTGTGGCCTAAGAAAATGACGCTGTATTTTTGTTGTCATATAAAAGGCTCTTTACATGCATTTGTTTACAGGATAATACTATTTACTTCCATCAAGTTTACTTTTTGGCTGTGTCCAACACAAAGACAGCTAAAGAGGTTTATTTCCTCATCTTCCTCATCATAAATCCTCATCTTCCAGAGCTCAAGTAGAGTCTATTTATTCCAGTCTCTATCTGTAAAATGAGAGGGGCTCATGCCTTTGCACATCCTAAAACCTCTTCCCTTTTCCCTTGCCCATTTCCACACTGCCTTCTGTGGCACTGTGCTGTCTAGCCTGTGATCTGTTCCTACAAGTGACAGACTAATGTCAAATAGTTATTCAATGTATATGCACCATGTCTCATGAGACTTTTCCATGCTTTCTGCCTTAACCTCTTTGTTTAGATTTCCAATTAAAAAACCCCTATTATTTTCCAATCCCCACAGCAATCTCCAGTACACAAATGTGGTTCGTGGATGAGGTCTTGAGTAGAATTGGCTTAATGTCAATTCCAAATTTATTTCTCCTTGTCTGTGTCTCCAAGGATGGTACCTACAGAGGACAGAGGGATTTTTAACACTATGTTTCAGGACGTTGGCTCTGCTTTGTCAAATCCAAAGATGTGTGATATATGTGACAAAAACTAGAAAGCTATTAAGAGCCCTACAGTCAGTTGACAGCACCATTTTACAAAGTACTATATTGCCTGCATCTTACCTGTGTAGGAGTATAGGAAGCACCACTGATTTTCACTTCATTTTTTGTTTACCTAGCAAACTGGCATTGTGAAAAAATTCTCAGCTTTACCCCAGAATCTTTTCTTTAGATATAATCTGAGCAAGTTAGGCCCAAAATGCAGTCCTTCCAGAACTGTAATGTTCATGAATGTGGAAGGGATTTTTCCTAGTTAAAATATAAGCTGCTTTATGACACTATTGGAAGCTCTGATATAATAGTATCTTTGTAAGAACAGAGAATGAAATTCAGTAGTAACATTTTCATTTGCCCTAAATTTGCCATATTTTTCTCTGCTGAGTCTTTATGCTGTTAAAACTCCCATTCATACCATATTCACAATCAGTTGAGCTATGCATGTAAAAAGCTAACTCCTAGTTAAACTCTAGACAGAACATCTGAGTTACAAATAAACAGGGTAAAAAGCTTTCCTAATTTAACTAAACTTCTTGTATAAGCTTCCTTTTTATTTTGCAAATGCATATTGGCATAGTCGTATTCAAGAAGTGTCAAGTGACAGTGATCCTGTAAACAGCTCAGAGAGCATTATCAGTTCTCATTCATTCCTTTGGGGTCTTGACTATGTGTTCTGGAGCCATAGGGAAAAAACAGATATACAGAAAATACTAGAGGAGATGCCATTATCCTTAGATGCAGTGTCTTGGTCATAAAGTTGATGACTGTATTTATATGAAATTAAGAAACCACTTTTAGGCATCAGTCAATTCGCTGGTTTTCTTTTGTTGATTTGCAGCTACAGTACATCAGAAAAGAAAGATGATACAAATTCTGCTTCATCTATTTATATCGTGGTGCAAGTATATATGAGTATCCCAAGTTTTTACTGGGACTAAGATGGTGAGAGTAGGTATCTGAATTCAGCCTATTGAAAAATCTGAAGTGTTAAATTAGAATTCAGCCTTAAATCTTGGTGCTGAATCTGAGTATATCTTGGATGTGAAGGTGAATGTCAGTGAAAACAGTTTCTGTTTCTTCCCTGACTCATGTTTTAATTGTGTTTATTTTAAGTATTTTTAACTAAGAGGAGATCAGAAAAATAGTATGAGGACTGGCAAATGTTTATCCTGTTCTAATAGATAGTCTGAGAAAATAGTTTTTTTTTTTTTTTTTTTATGGTGACTGAAGTGGTCTGTAAAATATCTGGAGACCAACAGTGTGCAGACGGATAGGCACTGAATAAACCTGTATACTCACCATTGGCAGCAATGAAGCTAACCTGCAACACTTGAGTCATCCTCGCATTGGATCACCTCGTGGGAAGGACCTGACGATTGTTCTGTGTTGTGCCAAGTCGACCAGTGCCCGCGCTTGAGGCAGCTGCTTACTTGGGCTGAGACCACAGTTACTGATGGAAGGCTGAACATCTAATTTAGCCTTAATGGATAAAATATAC
This sequence comes from Crypturellus tataupa, assembly GCA_034781795.1. Classification (NCBI taxonomy): domain Eukaryota; kingdom Metazoa; phylum Chordata; class Aves; order Tinamiformes; family Tinamidae; genus Crypturellus; species Crypturellus tataupa. The sequence continues at coordinate 327,578 of JAWLRI010001095.1, forward strand.
TGAAACAAAAATCTGTAGAAACAAATATGATATTGATTAATACAATTAAAAGTGTGGCTATTATGCCCATTTATTTTGTTTCCAGAGATTGTTTGCACACCTTATTTACTATTCGATGGCAAATCATTTTAAGGAATAGATTGGTGCATTGCTATTTATAGCAAGGTAGGCATTAAAATACTGTGCTTTATTTTCCATCTCACTAAAGCTCTGAGTGCATTGATAGCTCAAATTAAACTGATGAAAACTTGCCTTTTAGATCTTCTCTAATGACCACACTCCACCTGTTGCTTTCATTTGCTTTATGAGTCTAGCCTTTTTTCATTTGCCTTTCTTGCAAGTATCAAAGAGCGAAATCTTCAGTAAGATCATAGTGTCTTGCATTAGGTGGCTCCAGCAGGCCTGTAAACAGTCACGTATGCCAGTATCATTAGCCTTATCTTCCTTAGCAAAGCTTAGTATGTAGTGTATGAAATCAGGCTGTTTTGCTTCCTTCTTTGCAGGGCAGCATGCATATTTACCCAGTTATTCTTACCCAGTGTTGAATAAAGTACTCTATGGTATATGAGATTCAGAAATGCATCTTGTCCTTGTTTAAAGACATTAGAGATGGAGGATAGAGCATAAAACGCCTTCCTTACCAGTGTATCTAATTTCTCTGTGGAAATTGTCTGAGAATAGAAGGTGTTGGTTCTCTTGTAATTGGTAGCCTCTTCCAATATGATAGCTGTGTTTAAGTCCTATTATCTCTGAATTGAGCAAAGGAATTAAATCCATTAAGCCTCTCTTTACATGGCATCTTTCTTCAGCACAGAAATCTTTTGGCTTTCAACATTTCTCCTTTAGCATCCTAAAATGTATTTTAAATGGAAATTCGAACATCATTCTTACCAGTGTTGCATGCAGTTATGAAAGAACCACTCTCCAGTTCGCTGTTCTCTCTCTAGCCATGCAGAGCTTATGTTAATCCTCTCAAACCGATCATCACCCTGCAAACTGCTATTCATTTTTTTTGTCTTTTGTGATTCCTCAAATTTTTATACAGTAGATCACTGTATAGCAGTGAAAAGTGCTGAAAATTTCATATTAATTTGCCCCTTCCTTCACTACAGAATCTGTACTGGTACCTGGGATAATTCCTCCCCAGGTGCAACACCCTGCACCTGTCCTTGTTGAACCTCATAATGTTCTGCCCAATGCTCTGCCCTGTCTCTACCCTATCTAGGTCTCTCTGGATGGCAGCACAGCCCTTGGGAGTGTCCTCCTTTGGTGTCATCCACAAACTTGCTGAGGGTGCACTCTGTGCCTTTGTCAAAGTTATTGATGAACAAGTTGAGGAGCACCAGGCCCAGTACTGACCCTTGCAGGACACCACTGGCCACAGGCCTCCAACCAGACTCAACCTCATTTATCACCACCCTCTGGGTTCTGCCATCCAGCCAGTCCTCAATCCACTTTACTGCCTAATCGTCCAGTCCACGCTTCCAGAGCTTTCCTAGGAGGATGTTATGGGAGACTGTGTCGAAAGCCTTGCTGAAGACAAGGTAGACAACATCCATCCAGATGGTCACCTCATCGTAGAAGGCTATCAGGTTTCTCAAACACAACTTTCCCTTGGTGAATCCATGCTGACTACTCCTGATCACCTTCTTTTCCTTGACATACCTAGAGATGGTCTCTAGAATGAGCTGCTCTATCACCTTTCTGGGAGTAGAAATGAAGCTGACCAACCTGTAGTTTCCTAGGTCCTCCCTCTTGCCGTTTTTGAAGATCGGAGTGACGTTGGCTTTCTTTCCATCCTCAGGCACCTCCTCTCCATGACCACGCTAATGATGGGGCAAAGCTTTGGGAGGAGTAGATGGATCTTGTGGATCACCATCTGGATTCACAATTGTTGTTGATTGGGATTTGGCTTTTTAGGAGCATGACATGGCTTTAGTCTTTTATCTCAAAGCAGTGCCCAGCACCTACAGGGAGGCAATTGAGAAGGTGGAGTCAAGCTCTTAGCAGCATGGTGAGAAAATGAGAAGTAATGGGCATAATTAAGTGTTTTCACATAGAAGGCACTCAAGCAGCGGCTTTGGCTGCTATTTCCATCCATGGAGGTTTTCAAGCCCCAGCTGGTCGAGGCTCTGAGCAACCTAGTTTGACCCTGCTTTGGGTAGGAGAATAGACTAGAGACTTCCTTCCAACTGGAATTGTCCTGTTGTCCTATGAAGGAAGTTAGTTTTGCTCTAGTTGTCCTGATTCTTTTCTATGAACCTACAGAAACACCTATGAATTGCAGAAGTGACAAGGTTTCATGAGAGAAAACATAGACATTAACTTTGTCAATAAAAGATTTAAAAGTGTATTTTAAATTCTATTTTTTCTTTTTTTTTCTTTTTTTTTCATGATTTCACACGTGCATACTTGTTTGTATATACTCCAGATAATATTCTGTATTTATTGATACGCGTACTCACTACTTGAGAATGCTGCCACAAATATTGCTAGTTTTACTCATAATGAAATTTTAGTGCTCTGTGGTCTGTTCTAGGTTGCAGTGCTACAATGCAGTACAACACTTCTGTACCCACTGACATTGAGAGGATTCAATGTACCTGCAAGATATTATTTTTTCATGTAGAGAAGAATTTGATGCAGAGTATATACATCTTTCTGTGAGAAAAAAAGAAAAAAAAAGATTTTATATAGGATAGTGCGAATCATCAGTATATATTTTAAATTTTAATGAAATATAGTGAGATACATAAAGCATTTTAAAACACTTTTTTGTGCATGTGAAAATTTGAAATAAAAAGAACTTTGTTTCCACAATTTAATTATTTAATTAAGTTTTTGTGGATGAAAATTTACACAAGAGGGTAAAGTTGTTCCAGAATATGTTGGCACATCTTCCACCTTGCAAGTCAGACCAGAGGGGAATTGTTTATGTATAAGCTGAGGAAGAAGATCACAGAAATGAATTATTGCTGATAGCCAAATGGCTCAGCATGTAAAAAGGTAAAAGCCGCATTGTTCTGCCTACAAACTAGTGTAGGAATATTTGCAGGGAAACAACATGTGCTTTATGCCTTTGCTAGAGTAGATAATGACTCAGTAGTGCCCATGAATCTTCTGAGAGGACAGGCTTAAACAGCGGAGCATGTCCTAGTTTATATTAGAAATGGGTTTAAGGCACTATTGCTTCAAACCTGTGACTCATTTCCAAGAAAAACAATTCAAACAGTTGAACCCAGTCTTTATCATTGGTCTCCTGTGCTTTCAATACAGATCACTGCCCTTACCCGTTGTCCTGATTAGACTGGTCAAAATCAGAAAGGACTCAGAATGAAAAGAAATACCTGAAACAATTTCCATTTAACAGGCTTTGAAGGTGACCTGTTATTTTCCCAGGCTTCATGAAAATTTATGTCATTTAAAATAATATTACTGATTTCATTTTAGACAGGGAAGAATTATCATCTAGGGTGGTATCATGTAAATGAAATTTTGGAAATTTTAATTTCCGTTTTAATTAGAAGTAGTGCCAAAATGTTGTAAAAGACTGAATGAAAACAAAATACCATCAGCTCTGTTCAGAAATCTGACTACACTGCACCTTGGGATAAGGCTCACCTGATGGATTAGGCAGTCTACTATTTTTGCTGAAGTATTATATCAAAATGTCTGTGATCTGTGACAGGAAGGCATGAACTGCTGTGCCCAGCACTGTTCAATGCATCTCGGTTGATGGCCAGAGTCAGATTCAGGCAGTTTCAGATGGTGTGAGAAGAGCTAAATCTATGTTTTCATGTTGCTGTCTCTTTAAAGAAGTGTAAGATTTGCTTTGAATACCATGCAGTGGTTTTTGAATTCTGTTGAGATTATATTTTCCATTAGTCCGGTGAAAATTACACTCAAACCCGTGTGTTTCTGTAACATAGTATTCCGTATCTACATTTTACAACAGGGCTCCATGTCTGGCAAAAATACTTCTTTCAAAGCTGAAAATTCCCAAAAGGCAGTATACAAAAAAAATCCTCTCTTTGCTATGGAAAGCAGTTTCCAAATTCAGTGCCAGACTCACCTAGGAAAAGGAAGAGATTTGTTTTTGTGTTTCTCTAAGAAAGAATAATCAAAGGAGCATGTGTATAAGTCACATCAAAGGAAAGGTTTATCCCTTCTTGAATTTTAAACATTGTGTAAGGTATGAAGGAAGTTCAGAAATGTCTAAACAAAACAAAGAATATAATTCTGTTTGTTTTTAAGTGTGGTAAGGAGAAATATATTTCTAAACTAGCCACAAGGCAGTAAAATTGATTTCTGGTTTATCTGGTATAGCTCTGAGTCTCTCACTGAGCTGGGAAATAATTGATTGCTGGAAGCCTTGTAGCAGTAGTTAAAAATTGAAAAATGCTAAAGCAGGCACAATATTTTATAGGTTCTCAAGAATTGTGTAGCTTCCATATTTCTTTCTCATCACCAGCTCTAGATCATGAGAGGAAATTTAAAAGATGCTTCATCTTAGTCTTAGTAAATTACATTCAGCAACTTGGAGACTTTTTGCTGAAGGAGACAAAGGAAAGTCTGTAGGTACATAGCATCGAGAAGTGATTTACAAAGCCAGGTGAGCTATTTTCAGGTCAAAATATTGTTTCAGATTAACTGATTTGATTAATTTCAAACTCAACAAACCACTTATGCCCATAGCCTTCATTTGTTAAATCAATGTGTAGAAAATGTATTGACATGGATAGCTGCAATCCTATCTTGTAAAATGAAATGTTAAAATGCAGGATTTAGTAAGAAAACCCTGAAAGTTTTCAAAAGACAAGTTTTCATTTATTTATAGGAGGCTGAGTTTTTAAAAATAAGAAGTCAGTTGTCTGTTGATGTTTATGCCGTTATGAACTTTAACATCTTGATTAAAATATAGGGACCCTTCCATCCAGTTCTCTTCCAGATGCTTCAAATGCTAAGGCACAAGTCAGGAAGTTGCCCAGGTGGTAGCTTTGGATTTTCAAGGACTGCTAGGCTTTCCTAGTAATACACAGAAGCCATGTTGTAAAGAGAGAGATGGTGTGAAATGCTTCTATTTTTGATATTCATGAGATACCTATTCTGAATATAATTTAAGAAAGATATTAAGAAGAATTAAGAAAGATTAAACTTACTTATCTGATGGTCTATGAGACAGCATCAACAGTAAGATGACATATATGGAGTATCTAGCCTGTATATGATATATCTGAAGTAATTCTTACCGTCTTGCATAATCCATGTAAGAAAGCTAGGGCACAGCATAATTTTGTACATCATGGTTTAGAGCTGAGATTTGAAAACTATATTTTATTTGAACATGACTGTGAATTGCAGAACTTTAAGTGAGTCTACCAACATAAACTGTAGAACTGACTTTCATTTCATGAGTACAGATTCGGACCCAAACTACATGAGAAATAAAACAGAATTAACTTTTTTGTTTAAAAAATATTAGCTATATGCGCAGTAGTATGAATTATCTTAACATAATAATGCATTTTTCATATGTTTATTGTGTTTATCTTAATTCTATAGCTATGCTTCACTGAAATATAAAAGCTGTAAGTAAAGACTTAATAGCAATAAGTGAGAAAATACTAAATCAAATTTCACTATTAATTCCCTCACTGATGAAAAGATACAGCATGCAATAAAGCTCAAACTCTATCTTTTACTTCTTCTCCATATTTTTAGAGCTAGGCTTGGAAGAATGGCCTGGAAAAGGGGAAACTTAGAGAAGATCTAGGGCCTAACAGAAGTTTCGGCATTGCAGCAGCTTGCTTGGGGTGATACACAGTTGCCCCTTCCAGGATGACTGGTCCACACGGACTCTGCTCCTCCACAGTTTCCCGGGCAGCACAACCTGCCCTCCTCGCAGCTGCAAAGGGCAGTAACGGAGGCTGGAGCGGAGTGAAGACACCGCGGCCAAACTGTTGTACTCCCTGTGCTGGGCCGCTGATCAGCCACACAGTAGCTGCCCAACAGGAGATACACGATAACATGTCTGGTGCTGAGCCAGCAAGGGTGGCAAATCACTCCTTTCGGATGAACTTTGCTTGAACTTTGCTCATTATAAGCTCATTATAATGTCAAAACACACCTCCATCTCAAAAGTTACCCACCTCTGAGGTACTCCTCACTGAGCATGCGCTCTAGATTTTCAATTGACTGTACCTTTAAATGAAAGTGAGAAACTTTTTCACCAATCAGTAACAATAGTAAGTATGGCTAGAGTCACTCAAGCTCCACCTGAATGTGAAGAAGTATAAAAGGTGAACTAAGGGTGAAAAGGAGGAGGGAAGGATCCATCATAACTGCCAGGTCAGTCGATGGACTGAACCCACTTTCTTCCCCTCGGACTGGAACGTCGCCTGAGGAGAATAAGAAGTGAGAGGGAAGATTCCATTATAAATTTTGGATCTATTGACATGTTGATCCCACTTTCCTCCCCTCGGGTTGGGATGCTGACTGAGGAGACTCGAGACTGAGAGCCCTCTCCCATCTTCTGCTGTGAGTGATGATTGCACATTTGTACATCAGAGCTAGCTAAAAACCCCACGCCGTAGTAGAGAATATCCTGTACTGACCTCTGAAACCTGCTTGGTAAATGCTTCATTTGAATAAATCACGTTGTTTGTGAACTCAATTACTTGTTTTGAGTGGGCGATCGGGCCTACAGTTGACAGACTCTTCGGGAATCCAATACCGCTGGAGTCAAGCTTACAGTTGATCACGCTATTTGGGAACTCGATTCACTCCTAGGAATGTGATTAGACCTACGGTCCACAGACTATTTGTGAATCCCATAGTGATTTGATATCTCCTTGCCCGTCACGAGCTGCATAGCTTCCAAACTGCAACATTTTACAGTAGGACACAAATGATTTATTTGCTGAATGTATTGTTTAGCAAACAAAAAAAATCGTAAATGTTTCTCAAAAGCCAGCAAGTCAGTACTTCAACATGGCTGGCAACAACTGTGATCAAACAGCATTTTCCATTTGCTAATCAATGAGAAGGCAATTCGCATCAGAGGAACTTGCATATTCATAAAAATCCTGGAGTTTTTTTAGGCCACAGGCTTTCTTCCTGTTGGAGTACCTTCTGCACAACACAGACCTTAACATTTCACACTGCAATGCCTGCAGCAAACCCAATTGCCTTAGGAAGATGGGTGATTTTTTTTTTGAGCTTGAGTTCCCTACACATACAGAGGTGCATGTGTGTGCCGTTCGTCAGCGTGATCAAACAGCGTGTGTTAATACCTAGGCTTGGAGGTATCACAATAATTTGCCACCAGAAGTTTCTCTGCTGAGGAATGTGGATGCTACCTTTAAAAATACATAATATCCGTCACTGGAATTCTGTCAGCCATGGACTGCTTGTTGGTTCTGACTGCTGAAAGTTGATTTCTGTGGTATAAAAGCTAAATAACCTCTTCAATCTTGGGTCACTATAATAAGGTCACCTAATAAAAGCTGTTCTTCAGAGAGATTTTAAAGAACAATCTCCTTAAACAAGAGAAGGTTGCATTATCAGGAAAAAAATCTCAGTTAAAATCATAAATTTTGTGTGGACAGTTGCTGTAATTCAGTAGCAACATTCCAGTCGGTCTGAGATTCTCTGAGTTAGATTTGAGTCATATGTTTGATACTGGCTTCATTCTCTGCTCTATGCACCTTTTAAGAGTAGAGCTCTTTTTTTTCTTCTTCTTTTTTTTCCCCTTCTCTAGAAGGACATAAGTCTTCTGTTTCCTGTCCTCATCCTTCTGCAGATTTTTCTGCATCTTTCTGGGCTTCAGTGAGTGTGTGGATTCAGATGAAAATGCTGTATTAAAATCTATAAGACTTGGAAATGCAACATTGTGCTATAGCACTGTGCCAACAGCATACCTATAGTTCTTAAAAATAGAAATGTAGTAATGTAGGAAGGAAAGCAAACAAGTAAATAAACATTTCTCTATATAACAGTGTTGCAGATTGATAATCAGTATATGGTGATTCTTAATAAAAATCCTTTATTTTTTCTTTGAAGAGACTAGATTCTCAAATTGTTAAATTTATAATCAGCTTATCAAAAAAACCCTTCGGACAGAAGAGTACAAAACTATTAGTTCTGACTATAAGCTGCAAGATATGTCTTTATCCAAAGAAGAAATGTGATGAATCATCACATTCACACAATGCTTTTCTCTGAATATTTTCATTTCTACACAGTCCAGATCACTGTATTGCAATGAGATTATATTGTCATTATATGACTTAAAGTACTGTCATATAATATGACAGCATCTTTCATTATGAAATCTAATTTCATTCTTTTGAATTCCGATTACTTTTCCTTACTCATTATATGTCTTTTTTGTAACTTTCATTACAGGCATTTTTCTCTTGATAATTCACAAACATCCATAACTTCTGATAACTTTGTCTCTGAGGACAGAAGATAAATAGGGTATCCTTGCATAGTTTTAATTTTCTTGATCTTAAAACTGCAGTTACATATTATGAAGGGTATTTAGCAGCATACAAACAGAATTTAAAAAAAAATCAATTGCTCTTTAAACAAATGTAGCATTAGAAAAGCAGAAAACTGCTAACGGCGAGCCAAACCCTTACAGAAGCTGTCAAACATGTTTCCAGACAACCTTTAAAACCTGATCTGGGTTTATCATGCCAAAATGAAGCCTTCATAATTTGGAGCGTTATACAAGATATACAAAAATCCTCAGGTTTACTCTGAAAAAAAAAGATAAAGATGATAAGAAGATTAAAAAGCAACTGATTCAAGATGTGTGAATGCTGCTTAACATTTTATTTAACGGGGCCAACATCGTTTAATATCTTCGTTAATGACCTGAGTGAGGGGATGGAGGACACTCTCAGAGAGTGGGAGGGACTGGTTGATACCCCAAAGGGCAGTGCTGCCGTTCGGAGGGACCTCGAGAGGCTGGAGAGATGGGCAGAGACACAGTTCAACACAGGCAAGTGCAGAGTCCTGCACCTGGGGAGGAATAACCAGCACAGGCTGGGGGCACGGCAATAGAGATGCCTGTTTTATGTAACGTTGTAGGTGTTAGGGCTGTAAGGTCTGTAACGGTCTTTGTATGTTTGGATCCCAATTCACAGGCCTTTGAGTAGTCTCATGGAGGTTATAAGCTTTCAGGATTGCGTCCATTATTATAATGTTTAGAAATGCAAAAAGCAGGTTTGGAAAGGAGAATTATAAGTAAATATGACTTCTTCTCAAATAATAAAGATAACGTCAATTTCTTTTTATGAGCAGTTGGATTTTTCTTTGGATTCAGGATTTTTATTGCTGCTGTCTGTTAATACTGAAAAATGAAATATAGAAGTAATCCTAAAACACTGGAATTGGGGAAAATAGCCACACTGGTAACTACCCACAAGGCTTCATGACATTGCAAGGAATGTTTCTATGATTTATATCTATTGCTTAGAAAAATCTAGAAAGCCTGTACAATGTGGCACGGCTTGATATTAGCTTTACCTCAGCAACCTTACTGGAGCTTAACCTAATGAAGTAATAAATTCAGAAATGTGTTTCTGCATGCATTTGTTTCATGGATTCATTATAGATAAATCCACTTATAAAATGCATTGGGACGAAAAATCGACACTGCAGAAACTTCCTAAATACTGATGCATGTGATTCAGCTTCCATTACCAATAATATACAGAAGGTAGAACATTTACTTTAATAATGATGAAGACAGGATAGACACAGACTGACAGCTGTACAATGTGTGAGAACTGTTAAAAAGAAAAAAATATTTCCTCCATGCAAAAGATAAATAATTTCACATTTGTGCATTGTATTTACTCTTGTTGCTGTTTAACAATTAAATTATAGACTTAGAAACATTTAGGTAAACCTACTTTTACAGATAAGAATACTCTAATGCCTTATGAGTCTGTTTTAGTCCTCAAAAAATCTAGTGGAATGCTATTTGCTCTATCAGAAGTTGTATCTTCCCCTTTTGGGTGGAGAGTTCATGATAAAATTGCTGCTGGCTTAAAAAGAGAAACAGCTCTCCAGTAACTTAGAACTTTATTCATAAAGTCTCTACAATTTCCCTTCTGCAGTATCTCAGGAAAAGGAGTTCAGTGACTGTTGTGTAGTCTGCCTCTCACATAAAGGAGACTGGCCTGAATGGAGACCCAGGGGTAGGAAGACTGTCTTCTCTTGAGACATTAGGATTGCAGATGTGGTATAAAAATCCATGTATAAAAATCCACTTGAAAAATTTCATATCTATATCTGAGGTAAAAATGAATATTGACAATTTTATTGAATTGTGCTGAAAGCAATATGTCTCTGCAAAACACAATTTAGCCAAATCCGTATTTTCAGAAGAAAAGAGTTTGATCAGGAAAACTTTCCACTAGTCCTATCCTGTGTATGTCTATATATTGTTTATGATGCTAAGACCTAAAGAAATCATAGGCAGATAACACTGGATACTTTCAACACTTGGATGAATATAATTCTGATTTTCCTTTCTAAGAAAGAAAACCACTGAAACCAAAGATCAGATACTGACTTTTAGATTTTTACAAGTCGAGGAAGCTCACAACTGTCTACTTGTCTTATATATGCATCCTCTTTTTCTTAAAATGGTTGGAGGGCACATATTTGTGTGCATACCTGTGAGTGTGTGATCAATCTGTCTGTAGTCCTTTGAGCTACATATATCTTTAATAGTATAACTGGACATAGCTATTAACTTCTAACAAGGTCTATCATGGAGATGCACAAAGGACCTTGACAATATGACTGCAAATGACAACCTCGAAATAGAACATGGGAGGCTTATATTAGCCCATTTCTTTTTTCTGCCTCTGTGAAAGAAAGAGGCTGTGCATGGCCTATAATACAGTAAATGTGAAATTATGCATGCATTCACCTTGAAGAATAGCAGATTTAAACAAAATGTAGCCTTCTCTAACACACTCTACATAACTGGACAACAGCTTCATTTTCACCCTTAGCTCTCAGTGCATTTACATTGAATTTGGCATAGAAGTCTGCTAGGCTACTATTATTGTAGCATAGAGTTTAAACAGACCAACAAAACTGAGAGGAAGCCACAGTTATGCTACTGGACTTGTTCATAAATACTACCTACCATAATGCTGTGGTTGCATGCTGTGGAATAGCTTAGTAAATAAACTCTAACAAGCATATTGAAAAAAAAAAAAAAAAAAAAACAGGAAAAAAGTAGTTTGGTTCCATAGGGTGAGCTCACAATGCAATGTGCTACTGCCAGAGAAACTGTCAATCATTTTATCCATCTGAAAACAAGTTTGATGTATAAATTTCCTTTTGAAAATACTGGCCTGTTTCTTCTTGCAAGTGCACATGTTCGTGTATATGGGAACAGTGTTTGGCCTCCATGTTAGACACAGTACACACCATAATCCAGCGTTTCTCAAGGATTTCTATAGTCCAGTCTGCAATGCTTTCCTGCCACCCAAAATAAACCCTGTTCTTTGAGGAACTGCACAGTAATCCAAAGGCTTTTCAGTGCGGAAAACAAATGCATACTGTTTAGTCTAGGAGGCTTCATTAAATCTCAAAGGTTTCATGGTCTGACTAAGGGAAGCAGCTTGTACTACAGCCAGTCCCAAGGAGCCAGCTATATAGTTAAACAGTTAGCGTATGGATGTTTACAGAACTGTATCTAAGTGCTAATAATAAGTTTGAATGATATTTAATGGTTATTGGATGAAGTTCCTCTCATGTACATATCTTTATAAACGATATATGATATGCAGTAACCAAAGAGAATGTGTGTACATGGATGTGCATAATGTACAATGAATGTACAATGAATGTAGGTTATGCACAGATCATGTTATGCATATGTATACAGGTTCATAGCAAAAGGAGAATACACATACTCTCAGAATATGTGATATCATTTCTTTTTTCTAGCTCATATTATTCATCAAATTTAGACTGAAATATGTAAATATTTATGCTATCTGGCATGGCATATTTTGGTGAAATTTGATCTATGTAGGTAGATACTAATTTAAAAAATATATATCTTTTCTGCACAACTTTCATATTCAGGAATTTCATCTTTCTATAAATGTATTTCTGCTCACTTTAGTAGCCTGTCACTACCATTGGCATTGTTTTCATCTTAATCTTTTACAGGGTCCCACTGTAGATTGGTTCCCTTTTGGATCCTTAGTCCCATCATGGAGTTGTGCTGTAAATATTAGCACAACAGGACACACCAGAAAGAATCTCCACAAGTCCAAACGTTTGGTACTAGGTGAAGAAATGGATTTGTTATTTGACGTTTAATTGCTCAGAAGTCCCACAGATAACAAAAAGCTGTACTAGCCGAACTCTGAAGGATGCTTCACTGATATACTAAACAGTTTAGACCATCATGGGGCAATTACTAGATTTTTGGTAATTTCAATAATTACCTCTAATGAATGAGAGTCAGTACAGTATAATGAACATTGCATAGGGAGAATGTTTTTGTGTTTTCATCAGATGATCACTGGTGTTTAACAGAGACCAAGAGTCTTTGACTCAGGTTTTTTTTTTTCCTCTCTCCATTATACTTTCCTTGTCTGAATTAAGGGTGTAATAGAAAACTACACACGCACGCAAGTGCACAGCAGCTACGCTGTTGCTTAACATTCCTAATGAGTACTCTTTCTTAATGCAATCTCTGTTGCATGTCATGTTTCTCCATCCAGATGTCCCTATTCTTGTCAGCAAGTGGAAGAGCTAATATTAAATGTTTTCTTCAGAACTAGAGAGAGAGCCTTTAGTTTTTCAACGCTATTTGAACCAGTGTCAAGACAGTGACTGACATGATAGATTAGCATAGTTCTATAGGTTTAAATGTTATACATGACAGTGTAGGGATTCGTTAAGATGCAGAAAATACAGAAGGCAAGCAAAATACTCTACGATTGAGGCTATATGAGCATTTTAAGGAATTTTGAAGGACTGTTGTCTGCGGTCAAGTCCCAACGTCATGGAATAGCCAGAGTTTATACTACTAAACACGTAGCCTTCAGGGCAGACAGGCAACCTTAGACTGCTGTTTTATGATCAACCTTGGCCATTGCTAATCCTGACCCATGACTGGCCTGGAAGAACGAAGCTGAGCTGTTCGTGTGGAGCTGTGGCAGGAGCCACTGTCAGGCTGCAGGAGTGGAGACGGTCATGCTCCATTGACCAAGCATCCACCCCAGCAGTGGTTGCTTTTACCAGTGCAGATGTGCTTTCCTTTACACCAAACTCTTGTGTCTCCCAAATTCCCATTGCCTTAGAAAATATAAACTCTCATAAAATTCTATTCAAGAGAAAGCTTTGAAATTGGTACTCGTGTTATTTCTGAAATAGTTTGTTACGGTTTTAAAATGTGAAGCAAGGCATTTTAGCTCCGGATAGGCTTGGAATTCGGCAATAATCACACAGAACGAGGTGACTACATGGAGCATTTCTTCAGGTGAAAGCACATAAAAGCAGCAAAGTGTGGATAGCTACTCACGAGGTGATACCTGCCGGCGGGATACGGGACCTGAACACACTCTTGAGCCGGGAGATCAGAGGGAGGGAGTTGCTGACCGGCTCCCACGGAGACAGCGCAGGCCTCACAGTTGGGAGTTTCTCCTTCCTTCCCCCCTCTCTCCTCACTGTCCTCTGTCATGCCC